>JAKSZP010018891.1:0-66884 GCA_022478985.1 Massospora cicadina | reverse complement strand
TTTACCACCTACTAAATATTATAATCTAATAATTCATTAGTATTTTGTCTTAGTCTAGTTGAATCTTAATACTTAAATAGATTTTTAAAAATTTTAAGCATACCTATATCTCAAAATTATAAACAATACTATCTCAGTTAAAAAGTTGAGATAACTATATTTGATATTTTTGTATATTCTATATCAATATTATAGAAAATATACTAATAACACTACTTTCAGAAGTATGTAAAATTATATAGTATATATCTCTATTTATTCTATATAACAGGTACGTGTGAAATATTTTGCAATTTGTGTACACATTTTAATTAAAAAAGTATAATCATTTTTAAGGTAGTATCATGATTTGAAATGTCAGCAAGAATAAATCTAATGATTTTAACTATTTATGAAATCATTGTTTATTTGACTTAAAATCCCTTTTTTGACTATTATTTTGTAATTTTAAGAGATTGATTCAGTTGCATATATTTATACAAATTTTGGCTAATTGACTCTGATAAAAAACAACTTCTAAAAACTATAATTTTGGCTTATTTCATAAGTGTATAAATGTAAGTCATTTTTATTAAGGAAGTACCCACATCTTATCTTGTATCTGTATATACCTATTATATACTATAATAATTTGTATGAGTTATATCCCATTTCAACTCTATAAAGATTTCTCTTTTATCCTTTTTTATAACAGTTAAGGTAAATAAATCTTATTTTTTATCTAAAATACTAAAGCTTATTCATTATTAATTTTATAAACCTTTAGTTATTGTGTTAAGATGATAGTCATATATTTAAATACCACTAGTGGTAAATATTGTTTCTTTTAGATTTAGTATTATAATCTATTAACATATACCAAGTTTAATATTAAAATTGTTTTGTCTAATAGTGCAAGGCATACCATAAAAAGCAATAAACCAAATGTTACTTTTTTATATAAAAAATTTCACCTTATCATTGCAAAAATTCCTATATTGTCACCTACACCTATTCTCAAATTGCCTAGTAGTCATTATTTTAACTTTGTTATTCTCTTGTGTGGAGAACTCCCTCAACCAAAATGCCAATTTGAAAAAGTTGCTACTGGTAAATTTCTAATATTTCTTCACAATATCCCAGAATCTTCATTTACTCAAAAATTAAATCCTTCTTATTTTCCTAAGGTAAGATAACTGTAGGTCCTGGGGAGCACCCCCTGCATCTCAACAGGGAGGAGCATCCATTTATAACCAAGAAGGAGGCCAAAAAGGCTGCTTACCCCCTCACCAACCAGGGCAATCTAGCCCTAGCTGTTGATGAGAGGTGGGTGACAGCCTAACCCCTGAAGGTTAGCTCACTGCCACCTCTTCTTACCACTAAGGAGTTGGTGAAGAAGATCCAGGGTTCTTCAGAAGGTGATGGCCAAAAGCCATTGCCAAAAGGTTGGTTGCAGCTCCTCACCTTTCAAGAAGGCATTCCCATATAGTTCAAGTTACATATCAAGAGTAAGTTAATATTGAATGGGTTGAATCATTTGAGTTAACCTAAGTGTCATGGTCTGATGCCATGATTGAAGGGACCAACTCTAAAGATAAAGATAGTCATTGGAAGGCTAAAAAGATGATGTTAGCAGGCCTTACTGACCTCAAACTTACCCTAGACCTGCGAGGGTTCAGGCCATATATGCCCAGATCAGTCTAGGGGATGTGTGCAACGCTTAGCCCTGTGTAATAGCAAAGGCGTTAAAAGGAACTAGCTATATGATTAACAGCAACAAATTAGTTCATTAATTGGTAAGTGGGGTTTTGAAACCTGATAGGCTTTAAAATTTTGAGATTGGGTTAGTACATGTCTTTAATCAATTACTTGAGTCTGGGAATTCTCAAGCTATAGTACCCTGGCCAATGGAAGTGTGTACTTATCAGTGCACTTAGGCGTAGTAACACTTCCACTGATGGTCAATTTCCCCCTGATGGTTTAATTATGTCCCCTCAATATTAACTTTCCTCGTTGATCATCCACCTTCTAAATATAACCCCATTTGTTTACAGTTTTTTTTTAATTTTAAGGGTTACTAGTGCAAACCTTTGCATGGACCTCTTAAAGGAGGTCGTTAACAACATTGTCTGTCTCCATTTCACTAAAGTATTTACAACATCAAGTGCACCATTGGGCCCACTTGGTTCCCTCCAAACTGAGGCTCCAAAACCTCCTGCACTGTATCCGCTTGGTTAGGGACTCACCAGTGGGGCCTACCCAAGCGTTCCTGTTTCATAATTTCCAACTACTCTTCACCGCATTATACTTCTTTGCGCAGGGTTATTTTGGCTCTGGCGCCCTTCTTGGTAACATTTATACCATAATCTTGATGATGAGTTCCCTGGCATTGTGGCAGTTCACCACGCACCACCTTGATGAGAACTAGAGAGTTATAGACATTCTCCTTACATTATATGACCAACCACTTTATTTTACATGCTTAAATAATTTCCATGTGGGACTTTTGCAAAGTGTAAATTGGGTGTTCCAGCTGTTGACCATGGCTGCGGTGGGGCTCAACTCCATTATCTCATTTTGCCAATGGTTGGAGTATTTCAGCGTTATTCTTGCTACCTCCAACTGGGAAGTACCCACCCTTCTTGCTTGTACATTGTGGATATGGATGCTTTGCAATCCATGGGTCATATTTTCTGACTTTTCACTAAAATTCACAAAATTGATACAATTACAATGTGTTTTCCTCAGCACCGCATTCAGGAAGTTCAGGTGGGATCATTGATGAAGGTCCTGGTGGTGATGGTCTTGGATAATGATGTACAACCTACCGCAAAAATGGATATAGGGTCATTTTTGGACCAAAACACATTTTATAATGCTGATTCCTTTTATAAAAATGAGCCAAATATCTTCTCTTATGGCTCTGATATGGAACCCATTTCAGTATACCAAATCACCTTAGAAAACCCACACTTGACCACTACCATGATCTGCTGAACCCAGGAGGTGGAGAAGGTGTTACTTTTACGATATATAAACGTTTATGATGCTGCTGAAAATATGGTGGGATATGTGACCTCCATATTAAGAGTAGCCAACTATCCATCTCCATTTTATGATGTAAAAACGTACCCTGGGGGCATGCTTATGCCTAAAGAAGATTTTTATGGTGAAATGTTGGTTTCTTTGATATAAATAAAGATCATTCTAGATATTTTTTGTTGACTGCTACCCTTTCATACTCTTTAGGAAAAATCAGCACTACTATTTTGGTGGATACTGAATCCTCTGAGACTTTTATTGACCAAGACCTAGCTGACTACCTGGAGCTTAGTTAATTGCCAGATGTTATGGTTAGGGGAGGGGCTTCTCAAGGTATTCCCACGCTGAAGGTTCTAGGGTTAGTGGATTATCAAGTGGGCAAGTATCATTTGTTGGACCATTTTGAAGCAATCAAAAACCTACTGTATTCTATCATTTTGGGAGTAGAGTAGTGGCGAAAGTTTGACGTCAGGTTCAACTTTAGACAATACCTTGTCCTTAACATTAAATAATGGTCATATTTAGTTGTCCCTTTGTCTGAGGCTCACTCTCAGGGTGATCTGCCCCACTAGCCCAATATTCACACTCTCAGTATCAATCCATTGTTGAGGCCCTCATTGGAGGTACCTTTATCTTCCTGTTTGGAGGGGCTGGAATCTTTGTTTGATGTAGCTTCAGCTAATGTACTACCTGCTCATTCAGAGTTTGATTTTAAGCTCAAACTCACCGTTGATCTGGTTCATATATCTTCATCAATTTATCTTTTGACTGTATGGGAGGAAGAAGCCTTAGATGTGTGAGTTAAGGAGCAGTTAACCAAAGGTGCAATTTTCAGCGTACCTCCCCAGTATGCTCCCCACTTCTCTTTGTGGAGAAAGCTGATGGTACTTTATGCCATGCGTAGATTATGGGAACCTAAACAATGTCACTGTACCAGATTTACATCCCATCCCCCTGGACTCACAGATTACACGCTATGTGGAGAAGGCAAAAATCTTCTCCAAACTGAATTGCTTAAATGCGTTCAATCAGATATGGATCAAGAAGGGCCAGGAGTGGCTAACCGCATTCTGTACCAGAAAAGGGATTTTCCAAATTTGGGTTATGCCCTTTGGGCTTAAGAATGCCCCAGCTATCTTTCAACGCTGTATTGATGCAATTATGGGTGACCTGCTGGGGGTATGAACGGTTGCCTATATGGATGATATTCTGGTGTTTTCCCCTGATCATGAATCCCATACAGTACACCTTTGGCAACTGGTGGAGAGGTTAAGGGCAGCCAACCTTATGCTGAAAATTAGTTAATATGAATTCTTCAAGTTTCAGGTCACCTTTCTGGGAAATGTCATGTTTGACCAAGGACACATGTACCTCCCAACAAGGAGAAGGCAATTCATGAGTGGCCCACCCCAACTTTAGTCAAGTAATTGAGGAGTTTTTTGGGTACATATACGTTTTTTAAGAAATTCACACCCAATCTTTCTGAGGTGGTGGCGCCTCTGTATAAGGCAAGTGGAGCTAAAGTGCTCCAATGATCCCCAACTTTGCAGGATGCTTTCCAAGCAGTAAAATGCACCCTGTTGTCCACGTCCATCCTTCTCCATGTAGATCCTGAAAAGGAGCTCATTGTGTCTACTGATGCCTCCAACTTCGCCATAGAAGCTGCCTTATTACAAGTAGGTGAAGATAGAATAGAGAATCCGGTGGGAAATTTTTCCAGGAAGATGTTTTTGCCCGAGTTAAACTAAACCACATATGATAAAGAGTTATTAGATGTGGTTGAGGCGCTGACTTATTAGCATCATCACTTGCATGGCTCATCCCAACCCTTCCACATACGTACAGATTACCGTGCCTTACTATACTACCATGCACCTCATGTCTTGACCCCACGGTAAACCTGCTGGCATGAGATATTAACCTAATTTGTGTTTTCCTATAAGTTTACTAAGGGCAAGGAGAATGGTTTGGTCATTCTTTGAGCCGCAATCTGGCATTATCTCCTAATCTAAAGGAGGTAGAGGTGCTAATACCCATTTGATGATTCCACTGGGTAAGATTATGTCTCAACTTTGTTTTCTCTCAGCCCATGGGCCAGCGCTTTCTCCTCTGGAAAATGTGAAGGAATTTTCATGTTTATAAAGGTAGTCCTTTCACAGACGTTGTCAGCTGAGTATACTATGGTCCTCGCCAAGAGCAAGTTAGATCAAGATGATATTACCAGAGATTATCACGTAAGGATGAGATGATGTGTGGTTTCAGGGGCGCCTATGGATTTCTGCTGGTCCGCTTCATCTGGAAATCATCTGGTACCAAATGACGGAATCACCATTGGTCATCCTGTGAAGGCAAAGGCTCTGGAGCTAATTTCCGCACTTACAATTGAAAGGGGTTAGCTGTGCAGGTGGCCAGGTATTGTAAAGAGTGCCTGATCTGAAACAAAAAGAAACTCAATTGCCAGCCACTAGAGGGGTAGTTGGTACCAGTTCAGAAGGCTGAAGGGCCTTGGACCTCTTTATCAGTGAATTTTATTGTGGATATTGCCTGTATCTGATGGCTAGGATGCCATCATGATGGTGGACTGTTTTATGAAGTTTGTCCACTTTGTTCCTTGCAGAACCACAGTAACCATGGCTGAGATGGCTAGGCTCTTTGTTACTCATGTGTTTTCACTTCATGGGGCCCCCAAGGAATTATTAGTGATTGGGGACCTCAATTTAACTCCATCTTTTAGAAAAAAGCTGTGTAAAACTCTTCAGATTCGCCACTGCCATTCAACTGCCTATCATTCCCGATTGGATAGGCAGACTGAATGAGTGAACCAGTGCTTTAAACAGTTCCTGAGGTGTTACACTGCCACGGATCATTCAGATTGTGTTTCTCATCTTCCTATGGCCCAGTTTAGCTACAACAACACTTTGCATTCTTCAATTGGTTGTTCCACATTTTTCGCCACCATGGTTTTAACTCTGCCTTTAACATGGAACCCAGATTTAGATCTAAAGTTGAAACGGTGGTGGACTTTGCCAAGACTATCAAGAAAGTACACCAGGAGGTTTCCACAAGTTTGGAGGCGACAATGCAAGTGTAAAAGTAGAACGCTGATAGTAAGCAACAATTGGGTCCAGCGTACAAAGAAGGGGATCTCATGATGCTTGATGCTCAGAACATCCCTATCAAGCAGCTATGCAAAAAGCTTGGACCAAAGAGGATTGGCCCTTACCGCGTTGTTAGAAAGGTGGGACAACCTCATACCAGTTAGATCTTCCCTCTTCATTTTGGATCTTTTCTGTCTTTCATGAGAGCAAATTGACGTTGTTTGAGGGCCCCCCACCAGAGAGTACTGAGGATTATCTCGTGGATGGGGTGCCAGAGTGGAAAGTGGATGAAATAGTAGCTTTCATCATGTTAAAAGAAGGCTTGAGTACCTGGTATCTTGGATTGATGCTGCAGAAAACAGTTAGGTGCCAGTGCACAACTGTGCCCATGCCCAAGATCTGATCAAGGTTTTTCCACAAGTGTTTCCCCTAGGCTGTAGGATACAAGTCACAGCAAACTGTCACTGCCATGAAGCTGGCCCAGGCCCACAAGAACTTTTCCTTGGAAAAAGCCCATGGAGGGGGTGGAGCCTCAAAAGAACGAGAGGATAATGTCATGGTATAATGCCATAATTGAATGGACAAACTCTAAAGATAAAGCTAGTCGTCAGGAGGCTAAAAAGGTGAGGTTAGCAGGCCTTCCTGATCTCAAACATACCCTAGACAAGCACTGGGTTCAGGCCAGATATGCCCAGGTCAGTCTAGGGAATGTGTGCAACGCTTATCCCTGTGCAATGGCAAAGGCGTTAAAACAAGCTAGCTATATGATTAACAGCATCGGTTTGGTTCAGTTAATTAGTTAACGGCATTTCAAACCCATTCAACTTTTTAAAACTTTGAGATCAGGTCAGACATGACTCCAATTGATTACTTGAGTTTGGGCATTCTCAAGCTATAGTACCCAGCCAATGGAAGCGTGCACTTATTGGTGCACTTAGGCTTAGCAACTCTTCCACTGATGGTCAATTTCCCCTGATTGTTTAATTACGCCCCTTCAAGACTAACTTTCCTCATTGGTCATCTTCCTTTAAATAAAACCCCCATTCATTTATAGTTTTTTCTGAATTTTATGGTTACTAATGCGAATCTGTGCACAGACCTCTTCAAGGAGGTCTTTAACAACGTTGTCTGTCCCCCTTTCACTAAAGTATTTACAACATCAAATGAACCATTGGGCTCCCTTTTTTCTCCAAACTGAGGCCCCAAACCCTCCTGCACTGATATCCTCTTGGTTTGGGACTCCCCAGTGGGGCCTACCCAAGCGTTCCTGTTTCTTAGTTTCTAACTACTCTTTACCACATTATACACCCTTGCATAGAGTTATTTTGTCTCTGGCGCCCTCCTTGGTGCCCTTTATACCATAGTCTTGAAGATTATTTCCCTGGCATTGTGGCGGTGCACTGTGCACCACCTTGCTGGGAACTGGAGAGTTATAGACACTCTCATTACACTATGACTCAATTTCACTCTTATAACTTCCCTCCTCACCACCAGTAAAGGCAAGACTGCCCCTGACAGGTTGGGGCATGCCAAACCCATTTAATTCAAAATGGGACTGTCCTTATCTGCCCTGACATTGGGTACACCCAGTCACCCATTGGATGATTTGCCATCAGCTCACTAGGGAAAATTGTGCCACAAAAACCTTGTAAAAAACTGATACCAATTCATCTGGTCAGGTTAGATCTAAATCAACCTTGGTAGCCATTTAGTGTGTTAATCTGCTGTCGCTTAACCACAATTGGTATTTCTAGGCATTAATTCCCCTTTTCCTTATTCCTTACATATGGAGCTTAAAAGGCATCAGTCCTCAACAGGTCCTGCTGTTGCTCCATTTTTAATTCCTACATTCCCTTAATTTTATTATAAAAAATCATCTGCTTTTCTCAATTTTACTAAACTTAGTAATTCTTGGTACCAATTTCATTTATGTATCTTAATTTTGGGATTACTTGGCAGGTGTTGGTACTGTTACTACTCACTTACCATAAAACTTTGCAATGGCCATACCAGCAGTATTCTGGCTGTTGCTTTGTGTGGTCACCCATCCTGAGTCTCAGTGCAGACTTAATTATATTAGTAATCTCCATGGCAATAACTTTATTGTGCTGAAAACCCTAATTCTTTAAATGTTACTTTTAGCTTTATTTGTTCTATTATCTACTAATATCTAAAACAACTTCTAATAATCTCTTTGATGTCAGATGCTGAAACTCTGAGGAAGGATCCTATCCTAATTTGAAATTTAAAAAAATGTAGGTTAAAAATAGTATTTATCATGTTGCATTCTATCATTCCTTCCAACTACCATCTTAATTACAATTTCATGATTTGACCCTCTCTATATAAGTAAAAAAATGTGACATACTGAAACCTGTAAAGGCATTAATAATAGTTGCCATATTTCATGGATAACATAAAAATTTTTAAGCCCTATCTCTTTTAACAGACCAGTGCTCTCATTTGTAAGGGTACTAGTAAGGCCTCAGGTATCAGCCATCAATCTGGACAGGGGTGTGCATTCCTTTAGAACCAAAAATGGTTTAAAACCTAAGGCTCTGACCTCACCAGATTTTTGCCCTAAGGTATATCTTGGATGAGAGATGGGTAGCCAATGTCACTCCCCACTTGCCACATGCCTTTCCCCTATCCACCTCTCAACTTAAACCCATCCAATTCTCTTATTCTACAGAGTTTAGATAAAAAAATCAAACAACTTTGTGTGATTATGAAATCTCATAAATTTCCACACCTAAGGCCCACGCCTCTCCCACAGAAGGTGGTACAATCAGGAGCCAACCTGAAAAAGAAAAAATTACTTACCAGGTCAAAATTCATGCAAGAGGTAATAAAGAAAGGGCTGAAAAATTGTGGATCAAACCTGAAACTCCATTATGAAATTAAAAAAATGGATATTCAGAGTTTTGTAAAAACAACTTAAAGAATAGCTTAAAAATTTTGGTAATATTATTATGAGATTTTTTTTAAATTTTTTTAATGGATTCAAAATTGAGAATCATCCTCTACTATTGTAGTTTGCTCATCTGCTTTCCCCCCATCATGACTGTTGGGATAGGGTAGCTGAGGGTGATAGTTCCTCTGAAGTGTACCAAAATGGATGGGATGAAATGTTCACATCAAGTAGACAGTAGGAGAGCCAGGAATCCTAAACGTAGGGGCCAATAAATTGCTATAAGCTGGGAAATAGGTGACGAGTGACCTATTGTACTAAAACGGTGAATTTGATGGCCGGAGAGGAGCTTGCTGTACAGAGAATCTAGAAATAAGTAAAATCAAGAACAAACTGGAGATAAAAACATAACTTCATTTAAGAAAAGGAGAGGATATTTATAGGCTGTGTTTTCATCCTAGCTCTTTCAGGGTAACGACGTCCTCCACTATCA
The DNA here is from genome assembly GCA_022478985.1 of Massospora cicadina. Classification (NCBI taxonomy): domain Eukaryota; kingdom Fungi; phylum Entomophthoromycota; class Entomophthoromycetes; order Entomophthorales; family Entomophthoraceae; genus Massospora; species Massospora cicadina. The sequence goes on along the minus strand of JAKSZP010018891.1, from coordinate 57,361 downwards.
ATATCTTCAGCACCCTGACGTTGATCAGGGGGGGGAGTTGACGGCAGGCTTTCCTTTGACAAGTTGATTATGTGACAGAAAATAATGCTTTATTGAGGTGAGAGGAAATTTCAGAGAGGTATTGGAGGTAGGGAAATTTGAATTGAACTGAGTGGGAGCAGGTTGAATCCCAACAGCACCCCCCTCAAGATCTTGCTGAGGGGGATGGTAATTGCACAGAAAATGGCTATGGACGCGATTAACTACAGTGCCAGTACCAGTAGCAGCAATAGAGTATTCAGGCCCCCTATGGTGTATCACCAAATAAGGATTAGACCAAGTGGTGGCAAGCTTATGGGTCCAACCCCAAGGCGATGGTGATTGAACAAGACTAAATATCCTAAAGAGTATTCAGGGAGCGCAGGTCAGCGCTCATTGGCTCAAACCCCTTCTCTAAAATTGGTAGTCCTTATAGATCCATTAGCCATAGATTGGAGACATATGATCTCATCAGTTAGCCATCGCAGGGTAAGCTCTACATTGCTTATATTAGCTGATTTGAGGTTAGGATGAAGGCTGGAAGGCAAAAGTGGCTCTCGCCCATATAGGGCTTGGAAAGGAGACACCTTAATCAGCTTGTGATAGCTAACTTGATAGGCCAATAAGGCACTAGGGAAAAAATCATTCCAATGCACAGGGTCTGAAGCAGCTAACTTTTGTAGAATGGAAATCAAAGTATCATTAGCACGCTCTACCGCGCCATTGGTGGCAGGGTGATATGGTGTAGTGAAGAGATGCTTTATACCTAGCAAAGAAGTTAATTCCTGGACTATAGAAGAGATAAAATTTGTGACATTGTCTGATAAAAGTATCTGCGGACAACTTTGATAGGATAATACGTGTTGGTACAGGAAGAGGGCAGTAGCTCTAGAAGTAGCATGAGGGGCTGAAGTGGCCTCAACCCACTTGGTTAGGTGATTGATGGCAAGGATAATATAGTGATGGCCATAGACAGCCACAGGTAATGGCCCTACAACATCAATGCTAACAGTATCAAAAGGGGCCCCAGGGGCTACAAGCTCAAATTTAAAGTAGGGATTAGACTTGTCCTAGGAATGGCAGGTTAAGCAACTTTCCAAAACATCATAAATGGACTCAGCCATATTCTCCCAGTAGCATTTGGTTTTTAGCCAATCAAGGGTTTTCTTTATAGCCCCATGCCCAAGGGTTTTATGGGCTTCCATGATAGTTTCAGTATGAATGGAAGGGCGGAGATAGGACAGAAAAGAGGTGCCAACCTGTTTTACTAAAACACCATCAACAACTTTAGTGTTAGCAGCCATCTTCTTTAATTGAGCTTGAATGTCTGAAGATTCTTGAGGCCACAACCTAGGGTGAGGGTGAAGCTCAAAAAGTTGATCTTCTTTAAGAATAGTACATGTAAAATAGGGAGGCGGGATAGCCCATCCACATTTTTAATAAATGGCGCCAGCTCTGTGAACTATACAAAAATCATAATTTTGGAGCCTGAGGGCCCAGCGAGCTAACCTCCCATTGGGATCTTTCATTTGACAAAGCCAATGGAGGGAGGAATGATTGATAACAATTGTAAAATGTTTATCATAAAAATAGGGGCAGAAGTGTTTTATAGCAAGTAAAACTGCCAGGCACTCACGTTCATTTACTGAGTAATTCTGCTCTGCCTTGGTTAACGTCTTGCTAAAATAAGCAACCGGGTGGTCAACTTGGTCTTTGTCTAACTGGGAAAGGATGGCGCCTACAGCGGTGTCACTGGCATCAGTGAAGAGAACAAAAGGTTGCTCAAAGTTAGATTGTTTAAGACAGGGGCTGATGACAAGGCAGAGCGTAGGGAATCAAAGGACTGTTGCTGCTCAGGGCCCCAAAAGAAGGGCACATTTTTGTGTAGGAGTTCAACTAAGGGCTCAGCAAGGTCAGCGAAGTGAGAGATAAACTGGTGGTAGTAGCCCACCATTCCCAGAAAGACCTGGATGTCTCATAAATTCTTTGGAGTGGGCATGCGTTTGATGGCAGAGACCTTATCTAGGATGGTGAGGATACCATGCCGCATCACCTTGTGTCCTAAAAATTCCATTTCTCATTCAAATAATTTACATTTAGAAGGTTTTACTTTCAAGGAGGCCTCCCATAGCTGCTGAAATACCTGATGAAGATGATCAATATGTGCAGTAAAAGTTTGGGAGAAGACAGTGACATCATCAAGGTATACTAACACACACATGAGTTTAAGGTCTCCAAACAACTGGTACATAGCCAGTTGGAAGGTAGCAGGGGCATTTCATAACCCCTGCAGCATATGGGTGGGCTCAAACAACCCTTCATGGGAGACAAGGGCACACTTGGCATGATCCTCAGCGGAAAGATCAATCTGCCAGTAGCTGCTGGCCATGTCCATCGCAGAAAAATATTGGGAGCTAGATAAGGATCTCAAGGAGTCATCAATGTGGGGTAAAGGGTAGCTATCCTTACGCGTAATAGAATTCAATCGTCAATAGTCCATAATAACATGATGGCTCCCATCCTTCTTCTTAATCAACAGGAGAGGGGAGGACCAGGGACTACGTGATAGTTAAAGGAGGCCAGCATTGAGAAAGTTCTTTAATTTGAGGGTAACCTGGGCTTCTTCAGTTTTCAGATTTTTGATAAGATTGAGAGCAAAAAAGAAGCACCTCCAGTATCAACCTGGTGGTGAACTCCTTGCATATAGCCATAATTGTGAGAGCCAGAGGAAAGTTATCTGAATACTTGTTGATCAAAGCTTTGACAGCTGCTTTTTTCTCAGCTGACAAATCAGAACCTATTTGTATGTGCACAGCAGCAATGACAGTGAGCTCCTCTAACCCAAAATCACAAAGGGTCCCAAAACCATGAACCTCCATCTCCTGATCATAAGGCAAGAGGCGGACATAAGCGATAGGTTAATTCATTACAATGACTTTAGGAGACTGGGAGAGGTTGGCTAGACGAACAGTGACAGTGCATTGATAAGCGGGATTTAAAACCCCTGGACAGGGGAGAGCTTCTAATATGGAGGGGTTAGGTAAACTAGAAATCTCAAGCAAGTGATTAGAAGGGGGAACCAACTGGATCCCAGTGTCCACCAGGATTTGGGCCTGCAGAGCTATGGTAATGACTTGGGGAGAATGTAAAAGCATCCCCTCCTCAGCATCAACCATAGGAGGGGGCAACTTAACTTTGGACCCCAACACATTATATTTTAAATGCTCAACTGAAGCAGGAGACTTGAGCAGGCACCTCCATAACTTCCGCTTCCCTTTTTCCTTAAGAGCAGAAGTTAAAAGTAAAGGGACAGAGTATCCTAATATAGAAATAAAGTTATCCTTAAGGTTAATAATGGCAGCATGTTCAATAAGAAATCCAGTGCCCAATAGGAAGTTGTAGCTATTATTATCCAGAGCTACAGCAGGGATAGAGAGCTGTAGGCCACCTAGCTTTAGGAGCAAGTGGGAGTAAGCACCTATAGCTCGAGCATATGCAGTACCAGCGGTCCCATATTCTTATGAATGGTTAATATCAGGTTGAATCTTAATTTTTCCAATTAGTTGAAAAGAAATGATGTTAATTGGAGAGCCTGAGTCAATAATAGTGAGAACCTTCACCTTGTGAACCACCGCTTCAATATGGGTTACCGTCACTCCCCACTGAGCTGGGATAGAATATATAGCTGCAGGGGCTGACTTAGAGAGAGGATAAGAAGAGATATAGCTAGGTTTAATATCAATAGAAGGCTCAATAGGGGTTTCCTCTTCAGGAGCACTAGGGCCAACAAGGTCAGCAGAAATGGTATGAACTGATTGTTCTTGAGGCTCAGTGAAGTCATCAGCATAGGGAGCCTCTCGCCCTATGCTGACCCCTCTTTTGCTTTCTCATTGGCCAATTTTGTCCAACAATGCTGAATGGTGTGGTTGTGATGGCCACAATAGGTGCAGTTGGGTCGAGCTCAATTTTTTCCAAACTCATTGTTGTTCACCACATGGATTTGAGGATGTGAGGCTGAAGCAGAAGCAGGAGTGGCAGTAACTACAGAAGCAGAAATTTTAAGAAGGGATTACTTAATATTTAAAATAGAAGTAAAATTTCATTTAACTGAAGTCATTTGAAGATGGAGCTGCGAATTAAACTCTAAAGTGGACAGGATGGCAGCAACAGCATCATTGAGAGTGAGGCGGTTATTAGTTACCAATGTTTGAGCCTCAGCATAAAGTTAAGCAGCAAACTATGCAGGGGATTCGCCATGTCTTAACTTAATACTCATAAAGGCCTGTTTCTGATTCACCAAGGTGATATCACTACCAAATTTTTAATAAGTGCAGCCTTCACCTCAGCCCAAGTGCTGCATCGCATGAGGTGGGGTACCATAATTTCTTGGGCAGATCAACTAAGGTAAAAAACTATTTAACCTTATATCAATCAGGAGCTTCCTCCATTGCGTTCTCAAAAATATAGAAATGACACAACACTTCCTTCCCCCAGGATGAACTTGTCTTTAAAAGAATGTTTAAATGTAGTTTCCACGGGAGCCAAAAAAACATTAACACCCACTGGGCTAATTCAATTGATTTCAGATAGCTCTGATTGAAACAGAGGCACAAGATTCTGATTTAAATCAGCTTGTTGTCTAAAATGGTTCAGATTACCTTGAAGAGCCCCAGTTTGGGCAATTAGGGAATCAGTAGATGCTTTTTGTTGAAGTTTGTGTAATGATTCCATTTTGACACATTGATTTTGAATTAGGGATCAGAGCTCATAGTTGTCTTGCTCAACCTAATAGTTTTTCTTTTTGATGAGTTAAATCATCAGTGAGAGAATTGTAAATATGATAAGTGTTGTCTAACCCTTCCTTAATCGCATTAACAGTAAGGTTTGGATCAATAGGTTCTCCAGAGTGAGATAGCCAACAGCTTCAAGCAATATTTTCAAGGTCTTGTTCAAGAGCAAGAAGGCGGCTATTTGAGGAAGGATCCTCTGGAGGGTTGGTAAATGCACAGTCAGACCAGGAGGGCCAGGAGGCCCTGGGATTTTGGACACGCCTGAGACATTAAACGCTGGTTAGATTGCTGATCTAATCTGGTTTATTCACTCAAAAGTTTGTTCAGTAAAAGCATTAAGTTGGCTGGTGAGGTTGGTAATGGCTTGTTGCAACCAACTCTCAATAATTGTGGTATTCTTAGTAAATTGGGTAGATACTTCCTTGTGAAGCAGGCTAGCCACTCCCGCATCCAGTTGGGAGAGTTGGGCAGGCTAGCCACTCCTGCATCCAGTTGGGAGAGTTGGTTTTGAATAGAGATAAGTTGGTTGTAATTTTCAAGAATGGCCTCACAGTTATCCCTTATGACCAAAGAAGCCAAAAGTGGAAATCTAAAAGGTAGGAGTGTAACTCTTGTGACAAGAAAAACTGACTCATGATTTCCTGATGGTGAGTCCCCATCATTTGAACTAAATGGTGAATGTCAGGGTGCGCAAACTGTCACAAATATCACTCCATGTGAGATACTCCTACTTTGGAGCTGGGTAAGTTGGCAGATTCATATAGCGCTCACATATTATCAGAAACTGCAGAGGCTTGGTTATGATGGGAGCAATCTCCAGGGAAAAGAGCACCTAAAAGTAATAGATTAATAGTATCAGCAACACCTGTAGGCTGAAAACAATAGTTTTGGGATACAAGGGCCTGAATAGAAATATTGAGTGTAGCATGGAATTTCATAAAATTGGGTTCATTGTTCTCAGGGTCACGATTTCCATTGGAAGTTACCCATTGGGTGATGCTGGATATTTCAGTAAGTGTCCAAGTAGAGTCTTGGTGGAAATCATCCATTGTGAATATATTTATTCACCAGGTAGCTTGGGAGAGTACCTGGCAGGGAGCACCAATTATTTTGTCAGGATAGGGTAGCTGAGGGAAATAGTTCCTCCAAAGCGTATCAAAATGGATGGGATAAAATGTCCCACAGCGAGTAGACAGTGGGGAGAGCCAGAAATTCTAAATGTAGGGGCTGGTAAATTGCTATAAGCTTGGAAATAGGTGAGGGACCTATTTTACTAAAACAGTGAATTTGATGGGCGGAGAGGAGCTTGCTGTACAGAGGCTCTAGAAATATGTAAAATTAAGAATGAACTGGAGATAAAGATATAACTTTATTTAAGGAAAGGAGAGGATATTTATAGGCTGTGTTTTCATCCTAGCTCTTTCAGGGTAACAATGTCCTCCACTGGCAAGATCTTCAGCACCCTGATGTTGATCAGGGGGGAGTCAATGGAAGGCTTTCCTTTGACAAGTTGATTAGGTAACAAAATAATGCTCCATTGAGGTGAGAGGAAATTTTGGAGAGGTATCAGAGGTAGGGAAATTTGAATTGAACTAAGTGGGAGCAGGTCAAATCCCAACAATGACACAATCCAGAACCTTGCTAATAGTAGGGTGTTGGGTTATCCTTTTAATTAGTTTTACTGTTTGCTAAATAAAGATGTTTATTAAAAAATCTCATATTTTCTCTACTTTTTTATCTTAATAGTAAATGGGAACCAATTTCCCAAATCTACCACTTTCCAGCTCCTCTCTGAGCGTGCCTCCTTACACCCCTTGAAAGCAGCAGTATCATGTAGACTGTGGCTTCTCTTGTTGGTTCTATAACACTCACAAAGGAAGCCAGCTCTTTTTTAGCATGCTGGGTTCCAACTGTACTGGCCCATTTTTTTTGTTTACATTAGTCTAATTTAAATTAAAAATCCCACCATCAATTGTGATTTCTGCCATCTATGTAAGCATGCCTAAACAATTGGCATATACTATATCATCCTCCAAGCACCTGAGAATTTGGCTTATCCCTTGCCAATGAGAGGGCTTTGGGATCAATTAACAATAGTTGCTTGGTCACATGAGTTCCTTGAAAACTGTAAGATTGTGGACAGAGATAACTTGGGCTCCCCTGGTCCTCAAAAATAGTGATTATTTATAATAGGTAATTATATAAAGCTTAGTTGTAATCTATTTTTAAAAAAATTAGTTATTATTTCTTATATCATAAATAATAATTTTATCTTATCATAAATTTGTTAATCTAAGTCTTGCCCTGAATGACCTTATATATGTTTACTTGGATTTATAATTTAAACTCTATAATCAGTTTAGTTTATAAACCTGAACCCAACCATCCAGTTCAACTTATAATTCTAAACCAGATCTATTGATTACCTTGGTAAAAGTTTTCCAACTGAAAAATTTTGTCTGGTCCAGGTATTTAACCAAACGGAACCTATTCACCAGGTTTAGCTCAGGATATTGAACCCACCCATGATATTTAGTTTGAGAACCCAAAGCAACCCCTTCTATCTGGTTTGAAATCCCAAGCTAAATAATTTGGAGAACAAAAGGCTATTCTGGGCCTTTTATAATCGCTTTTATTAAATTTCACCGGCTTACACCTTTAAACAATTTACTACTTGAAGTTGATACATCTTAAATAAAAAAATTACCTTGACAATTGGCTAAATGGCTACCAACCGTTTGGAAAAACCATTTAAACTATCGAATCAACCAAATATTAAACTGCTCAGCCATAGCAATATACTGATTACTATTAAAAATATATAAAATATTACAACTTATGTATAAAACTTTTTATTCTACTATAAAATTAATAAATTATGGTGGTATATTGTATTATCTGGCCTTAGTAACTGTGCAAAATTTTATCAATAGGTTATGTCAAGAAGTGTGTTAGATGAAGGATGCAAGATTCCAACACAAACAAGGTTGTGAGTTAAATAGAAGAATTAAAAATGACAGCGCAGATTGGATTTGGGTATTGAAACCATATCTGACTTGGGGGTAGTTTTTAGATTTAACCCGATTCTACTCAGTTTCGGGTTTAACTTTTGAGCGGGGAACCGATCGTTAATTTCTATCAATTTGGATATACCCCCTACCCACCAAAAAAAGCTTACGTCGAGTTTGGGACCTCTTTACGACCGCCAAGCCTCGGCGGTTTATATAGGTTGAGATTAAGTTAGGGTTGATCATCCGAGCCAACCAAATTTTTTGTTGGTCGAGCTGTTGGCAACCGTTTTACTTTTGATCCAATCTAAATACTTTTATGTTCCTGATAGTCTACCGAAACAGTTTCACATTAATCTATATAGAGTAAGCTTTATTGTAAGCCATAATTGGGAACCTATTCGAATTGGGATACCGGTGGATACGATTTTCTATATGGACCTTTATTTAAAAGGGATAATTTAAGTTTATACGTTAAGTCCAATTGGAATCCCGATGAGCCTTGGTTAAAAGTCCAAATTTTAAACTGCAGGTTTATCTAAACCTTAAGTTTGAATGTAGTGTAACACTGGAGGGCTTTATCGAATGGCATTGAAGTTAAAGCTACCTTAAGATCGTAGTGAACTTGTATCAATTTTCAACTCGATACCAAATCATTTAAAACTTTTAAGTTTCAAGGATAGACCAACCTTTCCAACTTTAACCGAAGTTTGAGATCCATATAATCTCACCCAATAAACTGAAACTTACCCCATTTGGAATAGGTTTAAGCGACCTCAGCGATGGCCACTTTGAAAAGGGGTAACCAATTAAGTTACCAGCGGCAACTCCCACCGTAGAATTGATCAAACCATCCCCTCCTACTAAAAAAGATATTTGGCGCCAAGGTTTAATTTATCCATGAAACCTTCCCCCCTAAGAGTTCGCTATCCTATTGATAACTAATTTAGATATGCATTCGGTAAGGTTAAAATCTATGGGTTGGTAAACCTAAACGATGGATCATCATCGATTTAAATTCTATAAAGGTATCGAATCTAAGCGAAACCAGTATAATTCTATAAGGTATCGAATCTAAGCGAAACCAGTATAATTCTATAAGGTATCGAATCTAAGCGAAACCAGTATAATTCTATAAGGTATCGAATCTAAGCGAAACCAGTATAATTCTATAAGGTATCGAATCTAAGCGAAACCATATCGAATCTAAGCGAAACCAGTATAATTCTATAAGGTATCGAATCTAAGCGAAACCAGTATAATTCTATAAGGTATCGAATCTAAGCGAAACCAGTATAATTCTATAAGGTATCGAATCTAAGCGAAACCAGTATAATTCTTATAAGGTATCGAATCTAAGCGAAACCAGTATAATTCTATAAGGTATCGAAACCAGTATAATTCTATAAGGTATCGAATCTAAGCGAAACCAGTATAATTCTATAAGGTAACCAGAATCTAAGCGAAACCAGTATAATTCTATAAGGTATCGAATCTAAGCGAAACCAGTATAATTCTATAAGGTATCGAATCTAAGCGAAACCAGTATAATTCTATAAGGTATCGAATCTAAGCGAAACCAGTAAATTCTATAAGGTATCGAATCTAAGCGAAACCAGTATAATTCTATAAGGTATCGAATCTAAGCGAAACCAGTATAATTCTATAAGGTATCGAATCGAAACCAGTCTAAGCGAAACCAGTATAATTCTATAAGGTATCGAATCTAAGCGAAACCAGTATAATTCTATAAGGTATCGAATCTAAGCGAAACCAGTATAATTCTATAAGGTATCGAATCTAAGCGAAACCAGTATAATTCTATAAGGTATCGAATCTAAGCGAAACCAGTATAATTCTATAAGGTATCGAATCTAAGCGAAACCAGTATAATTCTATAAGGTATCGAATCTAAGCGAAACCAGTATAATTCTATAAGGTATCGAATCTAAGCGAAACCAGTATAATTCTATAAGGTATCGAATCTAAGCGAAACCAGTATAATTCTATAAGGTATCGAATCTAAGCGAAACCAGTATAATTCTATAAGGTATCGAATCTAAGCGAAACCAGTATAATTCGTAAGGTTAATTTAACCCAGGTTAGAAAAGAATAGGAAACCCATATTTAGGATGAAGGGTTGACTTTTTGACATGATATATGTCCTATGGCTGGGAGGGTACGTTCAGTATGAGATCATAAATGATGAGCCTAAATTACTATGGGCTTGGATTGTTTTTGCATAGGTTGACCAATAAGATCAACTAGATCTAAAATGAATCATTGTAGATGGCGATCAGTAAATTTAGTATAGATTGACCAATTAAATCAACTAGATCTAAAATTAAATTATTGTAGATAGTGATCGGTAAATTTACTATAGATTAATCAATTAAATCCACCAACTAAATAAAATGAGGTAATATAGATAGATATCTGAAAGTTTACCATTTAATTGACTAATAAAATCAACCAAATAATATAAACTGCTACCTTATACCTGAAACATGACCAACCACGTCAACTAAAAATTTTTATATATTTCATAGAATATTTGTGTCAAGTTTATCTGAGAGTGGTAAATAGTCTAGGAGTAGTTGTTGAAATAAAAATGCATTTATAATGATTTATTTATAAGATGATTTCCTAAACCACCACAACTAAAATGCTACCTAATTTGATATAGATTAGATAAATTTGAAACTACCAGCTACTTGGCTGCTGTCATATACATTTTTAGTTAGGCTAATCCAATCATTACTAAAGTAATCTAACCATCGCAGGTATTATTCTTTTAAAAGTTAAATGACAAAACATCCATCCTCGTATAAATAATAAATGACAAAACACAATGATGGTATCCCAACACTAGATAAAATGTTAAGAAAGTTTCTAATGTTCAGCCATAAGGTATATATCATGCACTTAAGTTTTTAACCATAAGGTAAAACGAATCATTTTTAAAAGGCCTTACTGATGGGGAAGAGGTTATACTTGTGACGCATAACTTGATATCTTTTACAGGTTATACTTGTGACGCATAACTTGATATCTTTTACAGGTTATACTTGTGACGCATAACTTGATATCTTTTACAGGTTATACTTGTGACGCATAACTTGATATCTTTTACAGGTAGGGTTTTGGTTAAAATTTTTAAATTGGGATTTTTTGGGTGATATTGAGGGTAGGATTCGGATTGGTTTTATAAACCTTATCAAAATTCCGATACCGCTTGAATTGAAACCTCAATAGGAATCAACTTATCGATTTTCATGATATTTATAACAATTTTTACTCAGGGGTGTTGGTGTAGTGAGAACGGCATCCTAATATCAGCCCTCACGATACAGGTTCGAATCTGGTTATGGCAGAAATCAGTAATTCTGTGCTAATAGGATAGCAATATATGTGGATTCGCATAAAATGGCTCAATCCAACCATGCAAATCAATCAAGTTAGATCATGTGATCCCAGCCTATCATATCACGTGCAGGAAGGTTTTTACCCCCAGCGTTTGGGGTTTATCCCCCATTCCCATATTTTCACCCCCTATCCCAAATCGGTATGGTATATTTATCCCAAGTTTGACCACCTCGACTAAATACAACACTTACCCCATCTTAAGTTCAAGTTGATTAGGAACAAAATTGGATGGGGATATTAAGGTGAGTCAAACAGGTTTATCATCACTCGTAGGGTGAAATGGATGGCGCATGTGCAATTCTCTTAGGGTGAAATGGATGGCGCATGTGCAATTTACTTTAATGGGTAAGATTGGAACGAATATAAGATTATACTTTACCAACTTAAAAGATAACTCGGCCGGTAAATTCTATATCGGGGCGTAAATGTTTTACCCCGCGGGGTAAGCAAGACAAGTTTTAAAATATTCGGTTGGGATATTCAAAAGGTTCAACTTTTAAACCTAAAAGATCCCAACCAGATTTCTGTAAGTTTTCATATCCTCGGTTATACGGCTAAATAGATCCCATCTAAATAAATAGATCCCATCTAAGTAAATGGTTCCCACGGTTTACGACCGAATTCGGTAAACTCCGAACCCCAATTTCCAACGCAGGATAAGCCCACTCGCTGGGAACGTGGGTTGAAACCCAAAATTCAGGTCAGCTGAACCCCGTTTACAATGGGCGGGGGAATTCTACGGGACGGTTGAAACCATGAACGAGGGGAGTTAAACCATCCCAACTTGGGTTAAAAGGGTAGGTTTATTAGGATGGGATGGATGGAGAAAGTTACCAAGGTTGAGGGTGGGGTTTACGGCGGTGAGGTTACAGCCCTCGAACGGATCAAATTAGTTGTTTGCCACTTTAAAGCGGGGGTTCCCGAGTATCTTTACGCGCTCCTGCCATGCCTGAGTTGGTTGCCCAAATATAACCGCCGATGGTTGGTGGGGGACCTCGTGGCGGGGTTGACGGTTGGGCTGATGGTCGTTCCCCAGTCGTTGGCCTACGCGAACCTGGCGAACCTTCCCATCGCCTATGGCCTGTACTCCAGCTGCTTGGGAACCTGCCTCTACGCGTTGCTGGGGACGTGCCGTGAGGTCGCGGTGGGGCCGACAGCTGTGGTTTCTTTGCTGTTCGGTGCCGCTATAACCAATCTTAATCGGGTTTTCCCCAATATCCCGATCACTCAATTGGCAACCAGTTTCAACCTGGTGGTGGGGCTGGTGACGGCCGCCATGGGGCTGCTGCGGCTTGGGGTACTTTTTGACGCGATACCGACCCCGGTGCTAAAAGGTTTCACGACGGGGATCGCGTGGGTGGTGATCTCTACCCAGGCCGCGCCGTTGTTGGGTGTCCAAAACGTAACGGCCAACCGTAATTCAATAGAGTTGCTGTACGGGTTGTTTGCCAACTTGCCGGACCTGAACATATTCGATATGGCGTTTGGGATGTGCTCTTTGGGGGTCATCGTGGGGCTTAACGCATTGGCCAATAGGCTAAAGACTATCCCCACGTTTCGCGGGCTGAGGATCGTATCCAACGCCATTGCGGTCGCGGTGTTTACTGGCGTCGCGTTTTTGCTGCGCGAGGAGGATGTCCCGCTAAAGCTTGTGCGTGACGTGCCCCGGGGGTTTGGCGGCGTGGGGGTGCCGGCTCTGACGGTTGGGATGTTCCGAAGCATCCTGGCTGAGATGGCCCCCGTAGTTTTGATCGGGTTGCTTGAGCATGTTTCCATCGCCAAAGCCTTTGCAAGGAAGGGTGGGTATCGGGTGTCCTCCTCCCAGGAGATGGTGGCTTTGGGCTTGGGGAACGCGGCCTCCTCATTTGTGGGTGGTTATACCGCAACCGGTTCGTTTTCGCGTACCGCCGTAAACGCCCAATCCGGGGTCTGTACCCCGTTAAGCGGTTTATGGGTCGGGGCCGTCGTGGCCCTTGCACTGTGGGCCCTCACCCCCGCCTTCTATTACATCCCAAGTGCCACCTTATCCGCCATCATCATCTCGTCCGCCCTATCCCTAGTTTCGGGCCCCCAAACCGTCGTGGATCTTTGGCGCGTGCAGCCCACCGATTGCATCCTCTTCTTGGTAGCTTCACTCGCCACCTTCTTGGGGGGCGCTGAGCTCGGTATCGGCGCTTCGGTCGGCCTGGCGTTTGCGTTCCTTCTATATCGGGTTGCTCGCCCCCAGCTCTACCGCCTCGACCGAGTGGATGGATGCAACGCCTTCGTTGACGTCGCCCACCCTCACCATGCGATGGGTTTGCCCCTCCCCGGCGTCATCTTATTTCGGCCCCAAGGGTCCCTACTATTCCCCAACATTGACTTTATCCGCGACAGGGTGCTGGACTGCGTTCTGGAGGCGACTTCCACCGCCTCATACGCGTCCCCGTGGTCCGACGACCTTTCGCTCCGCGGCGAAAGGCTGCGCCAAAAGCGGGCGCGTAAAACGCACACCCCACCCCCTAACCCAACCGACCTCCCCCGCTCAGGGCGGTGATCTTCGACCTCGGTGCCGTCAACCTGATCGACTCCTCCGGGCTCCAAGGTTTAGCCGACCTCCGTAACCTGCTCGCCCGATACGCCCAACCGGGCGGGGTAAGCCGGTTAGATCAACCGGCGTTCGAGATGCACTTCGTCGCCGCCCACCCCAACGTGCACAAAATCCTCGGAAGGTCAACCCTCGCATCGGACCTAGGCACCCCCTTACCCACCTTAACGGAACTATCCCACCAACCCCCAACCCCCAGATTTATCTTCAAACGCGTTTATATTGGAACCTGCCTCTACGCCCTCCCGTTACCTTCACCTCACTATCCAGGATGCGATCGATACCCTCCAAACTGATGGGCTTAACTCATAGTGGTTGCCTAGCTTTTAGTCTCCCCATAAAAAGTGTAGTTCTTTTACCCTCCCGCGTAAAGTTACCATTTATCAACCATCCCACCAACCCCTTTTACGCCCCAGCACTCAACTTGAACGACTTTATAACCCAACTCGGTTCGCCAAACCAACCGTTTTTGCTGTTATCTTAAATCACCTTCCAATGCTGTCTTAAATCACCTTCCAATGCTGTTATCTTAAATCTTAAATCAAATCACCTTCCAATGCTGTCATCTACCCTTAAATCACCTTCCAATGCTGTCATCAAATCACCTTCCAATGCTGTCATCTACCCTTAAATCACCTTCCAATGCTGTCATTAAATCACCTTCCAATGCTGTCATCAAATCACCTTCCAATGCTGTCATCAAATCACCTTCCAATGCTGTCATCTACCCTTAAATCACCTTCCAATGCTGTCATCAAATCACCTTCCAATGCTGTCATCTACCCTTAAATCACCTTCCAATGCTGTTATCTTAAATCACCTTCCAACCTAACCTAAATCGAACCCGCACCAGTTAAAGTTTATTCGAGGTAGGGCGGCCAGGTTACGCGACAATTAAATATCCAAGAGTTTAACAATCTAACCTTAATAACCGTCAACCCCAAGCTAAAAGGCTTAAGGGGGATGTAAAGTTATCCATCCACCTGATCGGGATCAACCTTTGTACTCGATAAACCGATCAACCAAACCCCCAGTTTAAGATATCTGGATCATCAACCCGCTTACCCTTTTTATTAAAGGCAGGGATAAACCTTTTTATAGGTAGAATAAGTAGGAGGGTTGAAACGATAACCTTAACTTACCCAAAACCTCGTATCATCCCCCCTTAGCAACTTTGGTCCTAAACAAACCCAACTTTAAACCTTTGAGGCTTATATATCCCAGGTGAGGTTGATAAACCCAACCCAGGTGAGTTATAGGGTTACTGGTTTAAGGTAACAATTAATACATCCTTTATGCCTAGCAACCCAACTCAACCATTTAAACCCACTATAATGTTGGTGATATGGAGATACAAATAAGGTTTTTGCACATGATCCCGCTGAGTGACAGATGATGTGGAGGTTGCCAGCCCTCAAAACCGATGGGAAAAACTTTGTTGAAATATTAACCAGCAGCTTCACCCACATCACTTTATCTAATTTTAATATGGATAGCTGAACCCTTATGCTCCAACTCTCGCTTCCTACCAACAATCCTCTTGCTTTAATTTTCTCATCTCACTTATATATCAGCAACTTTGGTCAATACCAACCCTCTTGCTTAGACTACTCAAAGCTGTATTCTCATTGGTTCTGGCAGAGTCTACTATTCCTAAATCCATTATCGCCTTAGTTTGAGGCAATCTACTAAATATTATTGTATGTTGACATCACCTTATCACCTTATTTGGGGGCGATCCAATAGATATTCAACTGAAGCTCAGTATCGCCCTATCGCCTTATTTCAAGGAAATCTCACCAATATTATTATTACACCTGGTTTAGCCAATCTCACCCAATCCATTGTAGCTACTTAGGGCTTATCCTCCAGTTATATCAGAATCTCAACAAAACCTAAAGCTTAAAAGGTTTATCAGTTTTGGAATCAATTTACACGATGGTATAATTGAAGTTTGAGATCAAATTCCATCAAGGTTGGCTTATCCTCGGCACCTCTATAAAACTATGGGGCTTTTAAGCTGGTTCAATCAAGGCTACACTCACTCCAAATAAAACTTTATTGGGTAAGGGGGTTGGTAGATGACCCAACCTAGATCGTTAGCTGGTCAGATTTAAGCTTTTAGCTTTATAGTTAACCTGGAACGTTTACTCACATCCAACTACATGGTTTAACAGGGCAATATCATCCAACAGCCATGCCTTTTTCAAAGCCAGGATGGTAAGCTTTTCAAATCGAGTTTAAGCACATACAAATTCATAGATACCTAACAGTTGTTGAATAAATCACCTGGTAATCAAACTAAATAAATGGTTTCATGTTGCAATTAGATCCCAATAACCATATGTAAGTCTGGGAAGCACCTGCTAAGCTTAGACTGGGTTTTTACTTTTCCCATCTAAATTAGGTCCAAAGAGGCTAGCCGCCCCCACATCTCCCAGGGTGACCTCACCCATGTGGTGGATGAGTGGTGGGCCATGGCTTACCCTTTAAAATTCTGCCACCCATCCCTGTACCGACAATTGGGGAACTGTTATGGTGGATTGAAGAAATCTGCATCAAGGTTTTGGCAAATTGGGACCAGCATGGGATGGATAAGCAAGTCTCCCCTATAGGCCTACCTTGAATTTGGCAAACATTGATGAAAGCATCAAACCTTTGGCAAAAGTTGCTGATGTGACAAATGGGTCCTTCCACATTGCAACAAAGCAGTTGGGCAAGAGGGCCCAGGTGAGGGCCCACAAACATGAGAGTGCTGCTGTAGTTAGGTCCTTAGTTCGTTGGCTTGATGAGCAATTGAGGTATCCTTGGAATATGGTAAGGATGATGCTCACACTGAGGAGAACAGTCTGTCCACCAGTGAGAGCATACAGAGAGGTGACTGCTCTGTCAAAGTCCAAGGAATGGTCCATTTTTCACTCAAAATCCAGGGTTTTCCTCAAAATCTGAATAAATGATTTTAAAATTTAAAAATTTTATTTCTGATTTTTGAGGTTTTTATTAATATATTGGAAGACAAAGTTGTCCTAAACACCCTCGCCTGGTCGTATTTATGTTAGGAAGTGGGGGATATGGGGGAATTTGTTCCCATGGAGTACACAGATGGTGGGGTATCCGCAGGCCTATTTTGAGAATCTTGAACTCCAATATTCCCATCTAGGCCCAATCTAGACCATTTGTTGGGTACCCCAGGCGTTACAGAAACTTTTCTGCATATAATTTTGTTCATCAGGGATGAATCAGAGCTCAGCATTCTCATGTCAACCTTATTGCAAACTTTTAAATTATAATTCATTAAAAGTTTTCTGCCAATTTCTGATTTGCTTGGCCGCTGCTCCCCTTAACTCTTGACCTTCCCTTTTTGGTATAATTTGGCTTGGCAGCCCCTGATTCGCTGGGCTGCCCATCGCCATGGCTCTCAATATTCTCATCTAGTGGCAGATTTGGCTTGGCAGCTCCTGATTCGCTGAGCTGCCCAAAGCTGTAGTTCTCAACATTACCGCTTTTGGCATAATTTGGCTTGGCAGCCACTGATTTGCTGGGCTGCCCTTTGCCGTTGTCATTATCATTATTTAGTTCATTGGGCTTCAGGTTGGTGGCCTTTGATTGGCCTGGTCACCATTTATGTTGACCCTTGCCACCTCTTCTCTGAGGTTTAGTCAATTTGTCAGTATCTGATTTGTCAGAATGCCATTTATGAGGGTCTTTGCCCTTGCACCCTACAATTTTATTATTATTCTCTACATTACTAAGAGCCCCAATCCCCACCTTAGGGAGGGTGAGGCTATGTGGCGGTCATGCAGTGCCTTGACTGTCACATCACCCCCCTCAGAGGAGAGCCTCCTGTGCCCCCAGTATTCCTCCACCTTCTGGGAACAGTTGGCACAATCAGCGGCTGTTTGCCAGGAGGATTCTTCTATTGTGTAGCTGACTTCTATTGGGTAGCTGACCCCATTTTACCAAGTACCATCACTTTTTGCAAGCAATCTTGGTACCCAGAATCTTCTCCACCTTATACTCCGCCTCCCCTGGGTTGTCCAACTGGACCAGCTCCAGCTTCACTGGTATGGGGCCTTCATATTTATTGAGCTGCAAAATGTGCAAAACTGGGTGTGCGCACAATCCTTCTTGGAATTATAGTTTGTACGCCACCTCATTCACCTGTTGAAGGACCTTGTAGGGTCCTAGGTTGATGGGTCCAAACTTCCTACACTGTCCCAGGGGTTTTTAGTGTTTGGAATTTATCAAGACATAATCTCCATCTTTGAGGGGTGGAGCCTCAGAGCAATGCGCATCTGCCTTCCTCTTCTGGGCCTCCACCACCTTCTTCAGGTTGGCTCTCAATGTCTTAAGATTTTACATCATTTCAGTCACTAAATCATCTGCCGTTGGATTTGTTCCCCCAGCGTGTCCCTTCATCATCCTTGGGTGATACCCGTGGTTTGCAAAAAAGGGTGCCATTCTGGTTGATGAGTGTGCCAGGTTGTTGTATGCAAACTGTGCAATTCTCAGCCACTTAATCCAAAGGTCTTATCATGTGGTGAGGTAGCACTGTAGGTACTGTTCAAGGGTCTGATTGACTCTCTCCATCTGGCCATCTGATTGGGGATGGTAAGTGGAGGAATGGCATGGTTTAATCTTAAGATTTGTAGAAGGTGATCCCAGAACCTAGAGATTAACTGTGGGCCCCTGTCCGAGATGATCTCATCTGGGGTTCTGTGTTAGGCAAAGACCTCCCTCACAAAGATTTCAGCCATGTCCTTCACCATGACCTTAGAGTTGCATGGGAAGAACTCAGCATATTTCATTAGTTGGTTCACTACCACCATAACCGCAACATAGCCCTCAAATTTTGGGAGCCCAATGATGAAATCCACGCTAAGGGAGGTCCACGGCATTTGTGCAATCTGCAGTGGTTTTAACTTCCCTGCAGGTTTGCTTCAAGATGGATTTGATTTGTCATAGGTAAGGCAGCGTGGGTATACCCTCTTATAGTTCCCGCTAGGCCCAGCCAGGAGTTGTTCTGGCATATCAGCTCGATTGTTTTCCCCACACCAGGGTGTCCTGCCAGGGGGTGGTCATGACATAACTCCATTATTTTGGTTTGAAGCTTGAGAGTCGGGATCTATAGGCGGTTGTGGTGCAGGATAAGGCCCCCTCCTTCCTATGATTCTTGTAGCCTTCACTGGGGTCCCCTCCCTCTATCTCTCTCCTGGCCTTGTCCCCAAATTTGGTGCATAATTGGGCTGTCTGGATTCTCTTTGTTAAGTTGGAACGTTCTTCCTGTGTTGATGCAAACACCTGGGGAGGGAGCATTGTGGCTGTGTTGAACGCATCCAGCTCCTCCTTTGCAAAGGTCATTTTTTGGGTCCCAGCTAAGTAGGTCTGGGAGTAAGTTGCTCTTTGGGCTTGTATTCTAATTTGAAGTCATATTGAGATAGCTCTAGGTGCCAGCGGGCTTGTCTCTGGTTCATCCTACGGAGGCTTTTATGGAGCTCCAAGGCCTTGTGATCAGTCCAGATTGTGAACAGGTGGCGCGCATACAACAGATGATGCTGCCACTCATCTAGTGCTGTGTTGATTGCCAGGAGTTCCTTGTCATAGATGGGGTAGTTTGTTTCCGCCGATAGCATCTTCCTGCTGAAGTAGCATACCAGGTGCTCCAAACCATCCTCACCTGTCTGCAAGAGGACCACCCCAATGGCAAAATTTGATGCATCTGTCTCCACAATGAATGGACAATTGGCATCTGGGTGCACTAGGACTGGCGCAGTGAGAAGGGCCTCCTTGATGGCCTGGAACGCCATCTCTTCCTCCTCTCCCCATTGAAAAAGGACTTGCCCAGTCAATTGGGTAAGCGAGGCAGCTGTTTCTGAGAGGTCCTTGGTGAATCTCCTCAGGAAATTCACCACCCCTAAGAAACTGCGCACACCTGTCTTATTAGTTGGCGCTGCCCACTCATTCACTGCTGTCAGCTTGTCTGGCAGATGGCTGTTCCTTTCTCAAATACAACGTTGCCTAGAAAAGAACTGAGCCCTTGTAGAACTTACATTTGGAGGGCTTCAGTCGCAGGTTAGCCTTGTCCAGTGCCCTAAGGACCTTCTTGATGCTCTCCGTATGCAGCTTGCAAAACTTGGAGAATACCAGGATGTCATCCATATACGCAACACAGCATTTCCCAATCAAGTCGCCCAGGGCATGGTTAATGGTCCTTTGGAATATGGCTGGGGTGTTTTTAAGTCCGAATGGCATGACCTTGTACTCATATACCCCTAGGTGGCACTTGAAGGCCATGTACTGTTGGTGCTCGGGTACAACTGGCACTTGGTTGAAGGCGTCACCCAGGTCCAACTTAGAGAACACCTGACTTCCAAAGATCATCTGGGAGATGCTCACCATTAGCGGAGTGGGATAGGGGTCCATTTCAGTTATGGCGTTCAAACGGTGGTAGTTGACACAGGGGAAGAGCTCGCCGTTGGCCTTGGGGACCAGGAGGATGGGAGACGCCACTGGATACTTCGAAGGCACAATAATCCCTCGCTACAACATATCCTTCACATACTGGTCTAGGGCTTCCCTTGCTCTGGGGTTCAGGGGGTACACTGGGCTTCCTTTTGGGAGCTCATCATCCCCTTTTAACTTGAACAAGAATGCAAAGGGGCCCTGTGGAGTGCAGGTGGCGGCGACGCTCCTCTGGAACAGGTGTTCATAGTCTCTGAATTCCTCTGATATCTTTTCCCTCTCCGTCCCTAGGTTCACAGACTTCACGCCAGGCCTGCTCATGCCCAAGGTAAAGAATTCTAACGTTATAGGCTCTTGATCCTTGGGCTGAAGCATCAACTGTACCTCCTCCAAATCAAAATGTGGGGAGTACTTGTGCCACCATCTCATGCCCAGAACGATGGGGTGGGGCAGGTTCTGGATAGCGCAAAAGTCTTCCCAGAAGTAAATGGAGTCCCTGTTGAAGCTTAGACCTGGGCTCAATCCCCCAGCATTCTGACAACTTGGAGGTGTCCGCAAGAGTCATGGTACCCTTTTCTTGCATTTATACTTTCAATTTCTTGGCTAACTCCTGGTCCAGGTAGTTTTCTTCAGCTCCAGTGTCCACTAGCGCCCACAGTTTTTCTAACTTGACCCATTTCCCTTTCTTCTTCCACTTCAAAGTAAACGGAATAAACAGATAGGAGGAACCATTTCCTTTATTTATTGAAGAAATGTGAGCGGGGGTCAGGCGAAGGTTGTAGGTGGGGATGTCTGAGACGCTGGGAGTTGTGGGTGCAGGAGCTGCAGAGCGTGGGGCAGTTTCACTGGAGCCCCCCTACTCTTGTTGCCCCACATGGTTTGAGATGGGCTCTGACTCTTTGCATCATCTGTGGAATCTACCGTGGTTCCCAGGCACAGGGGTCCTGGCTTGGGCCATGGCTAGCTGGTTCTCTACCTGAGAGGCAACAGTGACCTCTTCCTCCAAGGTTGCCCCCAGGCAGGTAGCGGCCATAGCTGTGAGGATGTCCAGGCAAAGGTTCTGTCTAAACACCTGTGCAAACCGGGAAGGAGTCACTTTTGCGGCTTTGGCTAGGGGCTGGAACAGCTGAGCGTACTCCTTAATGGCCATTCTCCCTTGGCTGAGGGCCAAGAGCACTGACCAGGCAGCATCCTGAGAGTCGTTTGGGGTAGCGGCTCTTTCAACCAAGTGGAGGCAGTCCTCCAGAGAGGCTGGAAGGTCCAGCTGTGTTTCCAAGAGGTCAGTGAGCCAGATGAACAGGCTCTTTGGCAGGTCCGCTATCACTTGGGCAATCTGGTGGGATGTGGTTGTTGTACCCCCAGTGGCCACTGTGAGGCGGGCCTGCAATATAATGCAAGAGAAGGTTATGTGCATCACACTTAGCTCCTCTGGGGTCAGGGCTTGTCTAAACTCGGATGTGGCATCAACATGTTAGACATAAGCAATGGTTTTCCCTTGGGATGGGAGGAGGTGAGCGGCTTCCCTCAACAGGAACATGATGGAAAAGATAACCATCAGGAGAGTGGTTGTGTGCGCATACCAAGTGGGTAGGGCTCTCTCATATGGTTTCCTCATCCCATCCCATAAAAGGAAGATGAGATTAAAAGAACCTAGTCTAATGTGATGAACGGGGTCCTTCCACATTGCAACAAAACAGTTGGTCAAGAGGGCCCAGGTGAGGGCCCACAAACATAAGAGTGCTGCTGTGGTTAGATCCTTAGTCGTTGGCTTGATAGACAATTGAGGTATCCTTGGAATATGGTAAGGATGATGCTCACACTAAGGAGAACAGTCTGAGCACCAGTGAGAGCATACAGAGAGGTGACTGCTCTGTCAAAGTCCAAGGAATGGTCCATTTTTCACTCAAAATCCAGGGGTTTCCTCCAAAATCTGAATAAATGATTTAAAATTTTATTTCTGATTTTTGAGGTTTTTATTGTAATTATTAGAAGATGAAGTTGTCCTAAACACCTTCACCTGGTTGTATTTATGTTAGAAAGTGGGGGATATGTGGGAATTTGTTCCTGTGGAGTCCACAGATGGTGGGCTATCCGTGGGCCTATTTTGAGAATCTTGGCCTCCAATTTTATCATCTAGGCCCATTCTAGACCAATTGTTGGGTACCCCAGGTGTTACAGAAACTTTTCTGCATATAATATTGTTAGTCAGGGACAAATCAGAGCTTAGCATTCTCACGTCAACCTTATCACAAACTTTTTAAATTAAAATCCAAAAAAAGTTTTTTGCTGATTTCTGATTCGCTAAGCTGATGCTTCCCTCAACTATTGATGCTTTTTTTGGTATAATTTGGCTTGGCAGCCCCTGATTCTCTGGGCTTCCCTTTTCTGTGGCTCTCGATACACTCATCTAGCGGCAGATTCAGGTTGGCAGTCATTGATTGGCCCAGTCGCCATTTATGTTGACCCTTGCCACCTCTGCTCCGAGGTTTAGTTGATTTGTCAGCATCTGATTCATCAGAATGCCATTTACAAGGGTCATTGCCCTTGCACCCTATGATTTTATTATTATTCTCTACGTTACTAAGAGCCCCAATCCCCACCTTAAAGGGGGGTCAGAGCTATGTGGCGGTCAGGCAGCACCTTGACTGTCATAGCTGACAGCATCAAGCCTTTGGTAAAAATAGCTGACAGCATTGAACCTTCCCCATTGCCATTGAAAACTCAATCTGCAAAACCCTGCATGATGAATGGGTTCCAGATCAATCAAGTGCTTGTGGGTTGGGTATCCTGAACCCATTTCTGACCGCTTGGGACCATCCCTACATAGGATGGCCATGGGAGGCTCCCATTATCCATCAAGTGAGACATTGCCACTTGAATCAGCATAATCATGGCAAAACTGCAATTTGGGTACCCTAGGGCAAATTGATGATGACTCAGCCCACCTCCAACACTTTTAGAGTTGATTCTAATTGAGATGATTACCCCATCAGAGTTCCACCAGTTTAGAATGGACACTTTAGGGCCTGATCCCCTGCATCCCAAAGTTATTACCAAATTGACTGAGCCTTTAAGCAATCATCCCACATAGGGAGATTTGATAGCAATCTTCTTTTACAAAATTTCAATAAAATTTCCCATTTCCAAACATATTTAATTACTTGAATACCTCTTCTCTGGTATCCTGTGACACCTGACCAATGTGGAATTCTGGGATACTTACCAAGTGGGCCATTGTGGCCAGGTTGGCAGCTTTGCTGCCTTCTGCAGTCATCTGGCCCTACCATGTTAAAAACTTTCTGAACTTTTCTCTAATTGCTGAAGTAAGCTACCACCAGGATCTCAGCATTTTAAGGCCAAAGTTATTCCCACTCATGGCAAAGATCCACACTCTTGCTGACAACTCTATCTTAATTTCCCCATGAGAAAATCCAAACCTGTTGTCTCAACCCAACGTTCCACCACAATTAAAACTGCAGGCTCTGGGGTTGCATCAGCCTGGCTTTTTGCTGGGTTGCTATCACTTTCATGTCCCATCAGCACTTGTTATCCCCATATCTTCAGTACATCTAGATGTCATCTGAGCAGCAGCGCCCCTGGCATTCTGGTGTGCCTTCTGGGCGCTCCTGCATCCTGACTGGCAGGCCAGTATAAACTTTATCAGCTGCTTTTTTGCCACTGTACCAATTATAACTGGTTGGACACCTCAATTGATGAAGTCAGTTTACAACCTGGTAAGTTTATTTATTTGAGGCAAGCCAACCAGGGGATGGACATTACCAAAATGGAGAAAGAAAGTATCGACATGAAACCTGAGCAGGGTCAACTCTGTCATAGAAAGTTTTTTTCACCTCTGGATCAGGACTCGGATTTTTCTGGTTACATCATGGGTAAGGTTTTTGTGTTATTATACCTACTAACCACCAATAGCTTCCTTCAGCTGGCACCCTGATCGATGTGCAAAGGGCGGGAATCAAGCCCACAACCTTCAGGTTGGTAGCTGTATGCCCTACTGACTCACCTTCCACCCCCCTTAAAAAGTACATGATCCCAATGGGGCTTCAAACCCAGGTCACCAGCTTCCCCAACTAAGCGCTTTACCACTTAGCTATGAAGCCTTCACAACCTGGTGAGTTAGTTTATATAATCAATGTATAACTATGTACAAGGATCCATCAAGTATGGTGGATGGGGTTGGGTACCACTGTTATAAACTAAGTATCAGGCAAGATATTTAAAAGGTAAGTTGGATAATGCCAAGTGAAGTAGTATACTCTTTCAAGTTTAGATAGTAAGAGCTAACCAAGTTGTGGAACATATTCTTATAAGGTCCGCTCATAAGGGTATTAATTAAAGTTTTGACTTTTAGACAAAGGTTATCAATTTAAGAGCTAAAATAATGATTGAGTCATCTATATATCTTAAATATCTATCTTTAACATAAGCATCACAAAGGTTGAGTTAATAAAAGCAGAGATATATTTTTAATTTTAATGTATAAACTCCCTTAAAGTATTTAGGCTTAGTTTGAATAATCATCTCATAAAGATACTTGTTTTAGGTTAAGTACTTATCTATAGACTCGATTAAGATATCAGACTTTGGTGATGGATGGGGCTTTAAAACTGCTACAAAGCATCTGGGCAAGAGGCAAGGTAAGTGCCCACAAGCAGGTTAACGCTGCTATAATAATGTCTTTAACCTGTGGTTTTAAGCAATGGTTGATAATGTAACTTTAAACTATAGTGAGGATGATAATGATGCTAAGCAAGCATAAATGCCATCTGGAAAGCACATAAAAGGATGCAATGGCCTTGCCAAAGCCTAAATTGTAGTTCATGAACTGATTACCTTATGTTCTCTTGATAAAAGGGTCTCCATATTTTAAAATCATTTTTAGAATTAATAAAAGATGAAGTTAATTCAAGCAACTTTGAAGTTTAGACTTGACCCTCATCTACTGGGAAGAGCGGTTAAAATTCTCTTCAGAAACTTTAAACAGCTCTTTGATGGTATAAATATCAAAGGACCTCAACCTCGATTCCCTCATCTAGACCCATTCCAGAACCTAGGGATGAAACCGTTGAGGATTTTTAAATCTTTTTTTGCATTTATTGTTTTTTTTAATGTTCTCAAAGCCTTCTCCATCTGTTGAAAAATTTATTGCTATAGTAAATCGATCAAAAAAGTTTGGTGGCATCTGATTTACCAGATTGCCATTTTTAAGTGAGGCTTGTACAGACCCATATGATATGGCAGCATTTGGTAGGTCAAAATGTTACTTGCAAGGCATTCTATCATCAATAACCTTCCTTATTGATATGACATTTCAAGGTATCTTATTTGTCAGATCACCATTTCCAAGCGGCTTGTTAAGCCCAATCTAATATGGCAGCATATGGTTGGCCAGAGTGCCATTTATGAGAATTTCAAACCACATTGACGTTTTAAGTAATATCAGGTCTTTAAAGCATTTAATTTCCAGAATGTTATTTTAAAATAGCAGTACATCCATAACCATCCCCTTTGCCCTGGTCTTGGCAACAGATTTTATTGCTATATGGTGGTCAGGCAACGCCTTAACCATTACACCTCCCTACAGTATTAGAGCATCTTATCATATTAAAAAAGCTTTTTCATGTCACAATCTGACCAATGTCAATTGTGGCATTCACAGTTAAGTCTGTAACTTGAAAGAGCACTTACCTTTTGGAACTCAGTACCCTTGTTTTAAGGTGCAGTATGATACCTTCTATTTTCTTCTCATTAAGTTTATTAGGGTTTAAGTTTAGATTTGATGGCCGCAGCCAGAGATCTTTATATCCCTTAGAAGGGCACCCGCCATCTTAATAAGATTTCCACAAAGTTTGGTATTTAAGCTCCCCAACTATAATGGAACCCCAAATTATAAAACTCAAAGAAATTGGGCTGTATTTCAGGTTCATTTTAACTTAAAACAGAATTATATCTGGTACTAAACTTCGTGTTTCTGCTTTTGTTTATTTATGACAAAACCTCTTAGTTCTTGGGCTGGTGTAGTGAGATTTAGCACAAAAATTACTATAATATCATTATATACCTCCCTGACAAAGTAAGCATCTAAAGTCCAGCATGTGAAAAGTTACCAAATTGCACATACTCCTCCAACCCTGGCCTCAGTCATGATACAAACACCCATACCGCCATCCCCTTTTTTAGTGCCCCACAATACAATTTCATCTTTTGTGCCTCTCATTTTTCTGAGGTGATTGTTCATTCTGTGTTTTCCATGCCCATACACAATGTGCTTGCTGTGCCACCTCTGAAGGAGCTTCCAGTTCTTTTACTTATGAACTAATATGCGCCTGAGTTTATTGGCCTGTCACACCAGTTTTAATTGGTATAGCACAAGTTCCATAACAAAGTCCCGTTGTACCTGTGCGCAGTTCCTGTTGCTACCCCCTCCCATTGCTATGATACTGCCCGCTGATGTCTAAATCTTATGAGTGGGTGATGTCATGATTGGACTAATGTTAATTGTAGCATTTACATTTTAAATGAACATTCAAGGAGAACTTGCCTTTAAATTCTGGTGAAATTTGCTTCAAGGTGCAATGTTATACCTCTCATATGAACATTGATAAGCTTATCAGTATAATAAGCTTTATTATGATAGCCACAATAAGAAAATTTGCCAACCCTCAGGAGTGAACACTGTTGAAGCTTTGTTCTACTTCAGATGTCTGGCTCTTCATCTGGGATTAAATTAAGAGTTAGAACTACTATCACATGGGGACAATATACCAGATGATGATGGTTATTAAGTTAATAACTGCTTAAAGATAAGACTAGAGACTGTATTCTCCTGCCAATCTACTTTTACAATGGCTTACTGCCCTAATCTTCCTGATCACAAGTAAATTCATAATTTGATACAATGGAAAAGTATTTACTACAAAAGATCATATATTTTGAACAATCAAATTATATTGCTAAAATAATGTTTTCTATTTGTCTAAATTAGAGAATATAGAATATGATGTTTAAAACACCATTACCCATGAACCCTCGCCACGCATCACCACTTAACCAGAGGTTCATGATGAAGAACTTTAGAGGGTCTAAAACTATTAAGATTTCTGTTATAACCCAGCTCAGCCTCATGGACAGTGTCTTACCAGCACAATTACTTCCAGACAGTGTTTTCTCTGACGCATCTGAATTTAGCTAAACTGTCTCTCCTTTTGAGTAATGGTAGCACATACCAAAGAAGCTCATACCACTAATTAGTAATTAATTTTATTTGTAACTAAATTGACATTAAAAACTAATTTTGACTTGACCAACACAGCCCCCAATCCTTGGTCATCAAGTCAAATATGATCAAGTGAAACTGCTTGGCCGCAAATCCTAAGTTTCATCTGTACTAATATTTTTAGTCCTTAATCACTGATATTTTTGATTAAGATATAATAAATTAGATTAAGCTCATATTATTATCTCTTATATTAAATATTCTTAATTATTCAGGTACAGTCAAACATTCAACACTTCCCCCACCTTGAATGATATAAGTGGATGGCCTCTTTCCTTCTTGATCATGATGTCTGAATTCTAGCAATCCTCAAAGTAAGATTGCTACCTTAGTAGCCTTTCTGCCAGGATAGATTTGTCTTCCAAAGGCTCAGTTCTTCCATGCGGCGTGCTATGGTCAATTCAAGCATACTGCCTTCACTTTCTTGGGTCATTTCAATTATTTATGCCTCAACAGTTATTGAATGTTCGCCTTCCAGGCCAGCCATGACTCCATTGGAACTCAGCAAACCCATGTCAGTCCCCTTGGTTCTGTGTTCCTTTTAGCAAACTTCCTAATGGATAGAACATGGTTCACATTTGACTGCCTCATTAAATCTTTGTGGCCCCATGGCTTCTCAAAATAAAGAAATTATAATTCAGCATCAATTCTCATCAGATAATGATCTCCTTCCTGAATCCCTTTTTTCACTGCTTCAAATCTTCCCTTCATATAGCCTTATTTCTTCCCACATTTATCCTTGTCTCATAAACCTTCTTGCACATTGTACCTTTCTTTCTACAGATTTATGTCCCAAGTGTAACCTCTCTCACCAGTTCCAAAGCCCATTAAAATAGCGCTTCCCCTGGTTTAATGGTCCTTACTTTTTTGACCAGACCAATGCACCTGGTGTGGAATCTTCTTAGGTTTAGAGCATCTTTGGCATGGTCTCAACAGTTGGGACTTGTACTAAATTCGCATTTCTCCACCAGTACCTCTTCTTAAGGATACACCTGTGAAATCTCTTTCTCCTCTCTCTCCCAAAAAGGGCGTCCAGATCTGTCAATGCGATAAAGCATTTAAAAATATGAATTAAAAGTCGCTTATTCCTTAATTGCTAATGTTCATTCATGATTTTATTTTCACTTTTTTTATTTTTAGTTTTATTTTTAATACATTTTTTATTTTTATTTCTTATGATACAGATAAATGAACTTAGCATGAACTTAATTTACAACCCAAACGCCTTTATCTTTGATATATTTACATCTTCAGACAATCTCTAAAATACAATAAAAGGATCTTTCCAAAGCGAGGGTAACTTGTGTGTGAGGCCTGCAGTATGGGTGTCACAGTATACTACAAGTCTCCTTCCAAGAACTTGGACATGGCAACTCAATTCTAGTCATCATAATTTTTTGACTTGTTTTTTGTCTAATCACATTATGATAAGCCTTGATCTGCAACTTGATCAATAGCTTCACCAGTTGTTTTACATAACTCATAAAGCTAACTGCCATAGTTGGATTGAGTGCTTAATATAACAATGGTAGTAGAGATGGCTGTCTACCATACAAAAGTCAAAATGGAGAGTTTCTAGTGCTGCTTTGATGTCTATTTTTGTACGCAACACTGTAGCGCTAATGAAGTTAACCCACTGTGACAGCCATGATTACATTTTTGCACAATATGCTGACTAGGGTGCTGTTAACTCGTTCTACCATAACATTAGTCTCAGAGTGGTACAGTGTTGACAACACTCCTTTAATAGATATCACCTCATACAAGCATTGCACCATCTGTGCAGTAAATTGTTCTGTTGTCCATCAGGATACTCTGAGGACATCTGCGCTTGTAGATGATGTAATACACAATGAACCTAGCAGTCATCAAGGCCCCAAAGTCTTATATTGCTTTTGCTTCCACCAATTTCATCAGATGATTGATAGCAACAATGATGTATTTGTTTCTCAGGCTACTTATGGGCAAAGGTCCAACAACATCAATTGATACAGTATTCCAGGCCCAGTCAGGTTTTATTAATCAATACTTAAATATAGCTTTATAGGCTTTGCAAGTTTTGAATGGATGGCATTTTTTTACATCTTTTTTTTAGTACTAGATGGTCCCAACCTGAGGGGGGATTCATCGATGTGCATTTTTTTACATCTTAAATTTCAAATTGCATGGAATCCCTTTAGTAATTGGATCAAATTAATTTCAGCGTCTTGGTCAATCCTCCATGTCTGATGGCCTTGTGGGCCTAGGTGATAATATCCATAAGTTGTAATCCTGGCTTCAAAGATGCTCACAGTGCTTTATGCTCAGCTGATGAACAATTTAGAAAGGGTAAGAGTATTTGTAAGTCCCAGGGAATGTCCCCTGTGCATAGATCAGGCCCTTTTCCCGTTTCCAAGTAAGAAAGCACCAAAGAGGGTGGAAGTATCCCTCGTCACCCGGGGCGACCTCGCCCATATGGTAGATGAGCGTTGGGTAACAGACCTCCCTCTTCAAATTCCTCCCCTGGTGCCCATCTTCACCTCGGCAGAACTGGTACATTTGATTGGGGAAATTTGTTCTGAGATCATCAAAAGAAGTCATTTGGTCCTAAATCAAGTGGGAACATGCCCAATGATTGGATCCCACATAGTCAAAAAGGGTAAAGACTGATCTATCAGCTGGAATTGCCAAAGGTTTTGATTTGGCTAATACCATGATTGCAAAAATTAAACCCCTCTCAAAATTGTCGGGGATGATCCCTGACGTGCAGGTAATAGCATCAGACATTATTGATGAGGTTTTAAAGCTCCCTGCTGGCAAATCAGGCATTGCAGTGATGTAACACTTTTGACCAAATGAATGGCCCAGCGGCTGGGCACTGGTGGGTTGGGCATCCCAAACCCGTTTGCAACCAATTGGGACCGCCCCTATGTGGGGTGGCTTTGGGGATTCCCGCTGCTTGTCAGGCTAAAAGCCGTCACACCAACTGTCATAAACATAGTCAATCCTCAGTTCAGGCATTTGAGGTCAAACTGACAGCGACTTAGTCTGCCACCGAATCCTTTAGTGTCAGTTCTCAGTGAACTTATCTTCCCCCATTCCCAAATAATTCGCCAGTTAGGTCAAAATTGAGGGTCTTGATCCTAACTTGTCCCTGCATCAATCAACCACTATTTAATCATTTGCATCACACTGAAAAACTGTTAAATGATTTTCTTCCTTTTCTTTACAATAAAATTTTGCCTCCCAAATCTATCAAAATTTGATTTTATTAATATCCTTCTGGCCACATTCCTGATGGCTTTTCTCTGGTGGCCCATTGGCCCATATACTGGATGAGCTCTACCAGTACTAATGGTCACTATGGCCCCACTGTCATAAACTGGATTCAGCGAGCTAGATACTTCTGGTAATTCAACCCTTTCATTACAAACTTTCGTCAACAATATACTGGAATCTTGTGGCCATACATCCACCATCTTCAGGCAAGGATCCGCTACCTTTTCTCCCCAGTTGATTTTACCCCAACTACCGGTGACCTTATCAAAACCATATATGCGGTACCACCCCTGCAGCAAGACCTTCAGGGTCTGGGGCGGCCTTGATTTGGTTCATTCTCAGGATAATATTCACTATTGTCCTCCACCAACGATTTACTGCTTCCCCATGCCTGGCTCCATACAATGTCATTTGGGCAGCAATGCCTCTGGCATTCTGGCTTTCATTTTGGGTGCTTATGCATCCTGACTGGCAGGCCGGTTTAAACTTCTTCTGCCATTTCATGACACAATTGACCAACCATTGTTTCCACCCACTTCCGCCCTGCTCTTCGAGGTGAGCATTGCAGTGGTCACCCTCTACCAAATGAACATACAATCAGCAGTCTGCTTTTTGTTATTCATATGGTAACTTGTTGATTTTGAGGGGTAGTATCCGCTCTACCCTGGATGAATTTCTTCAGGTTGGCTGAGCCATGTGGAATACTACCTCTCCACCTCCTAATAGCCTAGAGGAAAGCTCACGTGTTCCGTCCTGAGAGATAGTAAATCAAGTTCTTGACGCCCTTGATGAGGTGCAGATGCATTTGGCAATCTCCCTTAACAACACCGCTGAGTTATCTCAAGCCCAACAAAGTGTTGCTTTACCGGACGCTGTGGATGGGGATGCCCATCATTGCTTTAGAGGCCTTCTGCGCTCTTCCTCATAATCAGGAGATCCCGATACTCTGATTGCCATCATATTGGCTGCCTTGAAACCCCCTACATCACGCTTGGACCACTTATTCAGTTTGCTCTATACTATGGCTGAAGCCCCTAGTTTAGCTTCTTTGATCTCTACCTTCTGTGAACTGGCTCCCACATTGGACCTCTCTAATGATATGCTTCAGGCAATCCTTAGAGAAGGTTTGAATATGGTTTCTTCTCATCATGAGGTTTGATCCACCTCAAAAGGAATGGTAGATCAAATGTGTGCTGCTGTGACTACTATCAATGCCTTCCTTTGCTGGCTTCCTCTATCAAAAGGGAAATTTTATGATAGGATTACCCAATGATGACACGGATGTAGTGTCTACCATCGAACCAGGAATAGCTCCATCTTATGAGCCTGTTGCTTCTCCTGCGTCAGAGTTGGCTGATCCCAATTCACCTATAAATGAATCAGTAAAAGCCCAGATGGAGGAGGCTGGTTCTCATCCCTCGTCCTCCCCATCTTTACTTCAGGAAAAGCTCTGACCCATCCCCTGATTTGCCAGCTATTTCTTCAGTCACAACAGAAATGCCCAAATCTTCCAATAAAAATTTTTCTCTTATTTCTTATTGCCTATGAAGATTAGTATCAGATCCCATCATGTCTCCTTTGAGGCCCAGGTAGACACCAGTGCCACAGGTAATTTTATGAGCATCAAGTTAGCCCAACAATTAGAACTGGACATGGACGTGGGCCCAACGGTAATGGTGGCTTCTTCTGCCTCCCAGACATTGTATGTTGTCCGTCATCCAGTACCTTTTTCAGTTCATCAGTTTAACTTCTGTGATCAATTTTCCGAAATGCCAAACTTGGTGTTTCCAGTAATTTTAGGAGTGGGATGGTGGCGCCGACAGCATGTCAGGATCCATCTGGAGTCTAACATGCTGTCATTTGTTAATGATCAACTGGAGGCTAAGTTTCCCTTGATTGACACTCTTAAGAAAACTCAATGTCATAGTTCTATCATTTCCCTTGTCTCTCCTGCGGGCATACCATCTGATTTTCCTGAAAGTTTATTGCATTATAGAAGTATTATCAATTCTGAAAAGGTGGATCGCCTACCTCATCATACTAAATTTGATTTGGGATTCTGTACGGCAGTGGTGTTGGTAAATATCAACTGCCTGTTGTACCCCCATACAGCAGAAGAGGAGGCCGCGCTCAACACTTGTAAATGACATGTTGAGAAAAGGATGGTCATTTAAGGAGACCTCGCCAGTCACGTCCCCCATTGTCTTCACCAAAAAAGCTGATAGTTCCCTCCATCCCTGTGTAGATTATGGACATCTAAACAAAGTAACGGTTCACAATCCCTACCCCCTACCTTTGGAGCAGACGAAAAGCCAAGCAATCATGAGATTTCGTGTGTTTTCCAAGCTGGATCTCATCAATGCCTTTTACCAGATTCAGGTAATAAAAGGACAAGAATGGTTAATAGTGATCCAGACAAAGCAAGGCATTTTTCAATTCCGCATAATGCCCTTTGGGCTGAAGAATGCTCCCGCTATGTTTCAATATATGATTGACAGTGTTCTGGGTGACCTCCAGTTTACTTGTGCAGTCACATACATCAACAATATTCTGGTTCATTCCCTGACTCCCAAGCAACATGTAATTGGCTTGGAAGCATTTGTGGCCGCTTTGCATAAGGCAGGCTTGTTTGTCAAGTCTTCCAAATGTGAGTTATATAAGGAAGAAGTTATCTTCCTTGGGAACCTCATCCTTAAAGATGGCTACGCGATTCCTCCCAATAAGTTGTACACTATCTGAGAATGGCCAACCCTGACAACCCAGAAACAATTATGAAGTTTCTTGGGAACTATCATTTTCTTAAAAAAAATTTACCCGGCTTCTTCCCAACTAGCTGCCCGGCTCCACCCCTCACTGACAAAAATGTACCATTTTGCTGGACGCCCAAGTGCCAGCAGGAGTTTGAATCAATCAAAGAGGTGTTTTTATCTCCGCCTGTCTTGAAGCACGCAGATCTCACCAAGCTGTATATCATTGCATGCAATGCCTCATCAGTGGCAGTGATGGCAGTGTTACTCCAAGAGCATGATGGCCAGGAACATCCAGTCACCTATTTTTCCCAAAAGTTTACCTCTATGGAGCAGTCTTGGGCTATCTACAACAAGGAGTTGGCAGCCATAGCATGGGCATTAACTTATTGGAGGTATCTGTTACAAGGTGCTCAGCATGAGTTTTTGGTCCACACGGATCACCAGGCTCTCTTGTATTTTTGTAAACCCCAGAAATTGGCACACCGACAGGCACAAACCTATTGGAATTTGTTCAGCTTCAATTTCAAATATAAATTCATAAAAGGTGCGCATAACATACTTCCCAATTTTCTCAGCTGCAGCCCCCCCCACTGTCCCTTGGACCTGGGTGAAGTGGACCTCGTTACCATGATTCCTGCCACTCAAATTCTGTCAATTGTTCCCCCTGTCATCTCTTTCGTTGCTTTGGCCCCAGACGCCCCGCTAGTCGCTCAGATTTTGGCTGGGCAGATGGCTTGCCATGAGGGTGTGGAGTTGGTTGAGCAATTGTCCCACCAAAACCATAAACACTCTTTATACTCCCTGGAAGAGGGCCTTGTTTATTTATGGTCAAGAATTTGGGTCTCACTCCCTTCAGAACTGAGGTATTTTGCGCACACCACAATCCCCTCACTGTCAGCCATCTGGGAAATAAGAAATGCATTGATTTGATCAAGTGGACCTACAATTGGGCAGGTTTAACCAAGGAGGTTCCGGCTTAGATCACCAATTGCGTTGCTTGTGCTCAGGCTAAGTCATATCGCTCTGGTAGAAAGGAGCTTCTCCACCCTTTAAAGCAGGCGAAGGGTCCATGGACATGGGTGTCCATGAATTTTATCGTTGAACTCCCCTGCTCTAATGGGTTTACAGTGGTGATGGTGGTGGTGGATCAGTTCACTAAATTTTCCCTTTTTATCCCTTGTACTTCCACAATTAAATCAGAGGAAACTGCTCTTTGTGCGTCATGTGTTCTCGATGTTTGGTCTCCCACAGGAGATCATCAGTGACTGTGGGGCACATTTCACGGTGCAGTTCTGAAGCGAACTCTTATCTATTCTAAAAATCTCCCCCTGTCACTCCACAGCATATCATCCCCAGTCTGATGGGCAGACCGAGCGAGTTAACCAAGTCCTTGAACAATACCTGCGTTGCTATGCTGCAGCCGCACAGGACACCTGGGCCAACAACCTTTCCCTTGCTTAATTTGCATACAACAATGGGACTCATGCTTCCACGGGATTTTCTTCCTATGAAGTGATGTTGGATTGTAACCCTTCCTTTTCAGTCAGACCCTGCTTGCAGCCTGAGGTCCAAGCTGCCGTGGACCATGCCAAACATATTAGGTATACTCAATCCTTAGTGCGGGAACACCTCACCAAAGCTATTGAAGACTAAAAGTGGTTTGCAGATCAAAAATGCCTTCCAGGTCATGACATAACGGAGGGCTCCTATGTTATGCTTGATACACGTCATTTATGTATGCAAGTCTCCTCCCGCAAGTTCTCAAGTAAGCGTTAAGGTTTTCATTTGGTAAAGGAAGTCTTGGGTAATGGTGCATTCCAGTTAAAGCTTCCAGCTCACTGTAAACAACGCCCCATCTTCCACATCTCCCTGTTGTCGCCCTTTAAGGGTGCAATTCCCACGGAGCCTGAGCTGATCATTATCAAAAATGTGGAAGAGGCTGAAATGGAAAATATCCTGGCATTCCATAAGTCTCATTGGTCTGTCCAATATTTTGTAGCTTGGAAAAGGTATCTGGCTTATGAGAACAGTTGGGTCAAGGCTCGCAATTGTAGTAACTGTATGGACTTGGTTAAAGCATTCCACAAATCTCACCCCAAAGCTCCCCACCCCCCCAAAAATTGTGACAGTAATGGTGATCAAGTTACCCAAGGCGCACAAGAATATAGCCCTTGTGCAGTTTCCTGGTGGTGGTGCCCTTCCTTTGTAAAAACGAAAGGGTAATGAAGCCCAGGGAATGTCCCCTGTGCATAGATCGGACCTTTTCCCATTTCTGAGTAAGAAGATACCAAAGAGGGTGGCAGTACCACTCATCACCCAGGGTGACCTCGCCCATGTAGTAGATGAGCGTTGGGTAACAGCCCTCCCTCTTCGAATTCCTCCCCCAGTGCCCACCTTCACCTCAGCAGAACTGGTACATTTGATTAGGAAAATTTGCGCCAAGATCATTGAAATGAAGACGTTCAGTCCGAAATTGAGTGGGAACATGTCCGATGATTGGATCCCACATAGTCAAAAAGGGGAAAAGACTGCTCTATAGGTTGGAATCGCTGAAGGTTTTGATTTGGCTAATACCATGATCGCAAAAATTAACCCCCTCCCAAAATTGTCAGAGATCATCCCTGATTTGCAGGTAGTAGCATCAGACATCATCAACGAGGGTTCAAAGCTCCCTGCTGGCAAATCAGAAGTTGCAGCTGATGCAACGCTTTTGACCAAATGAACAGCCCAGCGACCAGGCATGGGTGGGTTAGCATCACAAATCCGTTTGCAACCAATTGGGACCGCCCCTACATGGGGTGGCCTTGGGGGATTCCCGCTGCTTGTCAGGCTAAAAGCCATCACACCAACTGTCATAAACATAGTTGGCCTTAGTTTGGGCGTTTGAGGTTGAACTGACAGTGACTTGGTCTGCCACAGAATCATTTGATGTTGGTTCTCAGTGAACTTATCTGCCCCCATTCCCAAATAGTTTTCCAGTTAGGTCAAAATTGATGGTCTTGATCCTGGCTTGTCCCCGTATCAATCAACCACTATTTAATAATTTGCATCACACGGAAAAACTGTTAAATGATTTTCTTCCTTTTCTTTACAATAAAATTTTGCCTCCCAAATCTATCAAAATTTGATTTTATTGATATCCTTCTGGCCACATTCCTGATGGCTTTTCTCTTGTGGCCTGTCATCCTGTATACTGGATGGGCACTACCAGTACTAATGGTCACTATGGCTCCCACCGTCATCAACTGGATACAGCGAGCTAGATACTTCTGGCAATTTAACCCTGTCATTATGAACTTTCAACAACAATACACTGGAATCTTGTGGCCGTACATCCACCATCTTCAGGCAAGGATCTGCCCCCTTGTCTACCCAGTTGATTTAACCCTGACTACCAGTGACCTCATCAAAACCATACCTGTGGTACCACTCCCTGCAGTGAGACCCCCAGGGTCTGGGGTGGCCATGATTTGGTTCATCCTCAGTTTGCTCTTTACCATTGTCCTCCACCAACTATTTATTGTTTCCCCATGCCTGGCTTCATATAACGTCATTTGGGCGGCAATGCCTCTGGCATTCTGGCTTGCATTTTGGGTGCTTATGCATCCTGACTGGCAGGCCGGTCTAAACTTCTTCTGCCATTTACATGATTTTTTGAGGTACTTTGCTGCTTTTATAAATTTAGGGGTTTTTTAAACAACATGTGAATAAAAAAGGAAAATTTTAATAATAGTAAAGTGTTGGATTTTATATGGTTTTTAAGTTGTGGGGGGGGGTTAAAGTGAACCCTCTTATGATTTAGCTGCTTATATTTAAAGCAACTTGAGGCTCAAAGTGAGAAGGGCTGAAATATCATTATACGCTTCAAATAGCCAATTTAGTGTATATTGGTTATCACCTATCAGAGTTCTCAAGACTTACCTTGCTTCAACTTGACGACTGATGTGGGTCAATGACAGGTAAGACCACCCCATGGACAAACATTTTTTATATTTTAAACAAAATTATTTGGTGGGAATATATCTGCACCTAGTGGGACCCCCTCCAAAGCTATAAAAGGGGGTGTCTCCATGTAAATGTTTTAACTAAATAAAAATGGGACGAGGAGGACCCTTGGAATAACTTTTTGATTCCGCCACAGGCTCAAAACAACCCTACCATCAACTATTGGGTATCTTGCCCAGAGGAGTGAGTTTGGAAGTTTTACCCCAATTTAAAGGATTCCACCAAGATTGATCATGGTTTTTTTGGGTGATATTATCCTTATTTAAAACTGTGACTCTCTTTTTACAATATTGGACAGGTATTTGTCTGAAACCATTTATCAAGAAGGCTAGGGAAATTTCTTCACGGTTATTGAAATTAAGCTTGTATAAGACCCCATCCCAATATTCATTGTCCATTGATGCTCTCTCAATAGCCTTTTTTACTTCAGTCAGCTCATCCTAGTCTTCATATTAATCATTTTTATAGAGCTCATCCACCAAGTTGATCAAAATGGCCACAATAAGCATGGCTATGTCCACCCCCTTCAACTTGAGATAACTGCTGTACTACTTTCCCTTCAGCTAGGATTTTCGATTATTTTCTGCACATACAGCTTAGCAACTAAATCAGTTGCTTCAGATATAATAAACTTCTTTTGAGAGAAGGACAATGCATGTACATTCATGAGGACTTCATTGCCAGCCTACTCTTTTTGATCAGGGGTGATTTGTGTTTCTGGAACAATAGAGCGTCCCGCTTCTAATGTGCTTGCTCTTTCCCTCCTTCTGTGAGTTATATGGGAGGATGACATTGACGCTACGTTGGCGGCATCTAAAGGCATAGTGTCCTTTATAATTGTGAGTTTTAGCAAGCGATTTACTTACTGGAAATAGTGCCTTCATGTTTTCAGGTTGCTTGAGTTTAACAAGCAGATTACTTACAGTCTTCTTGATTTTTAAGAGTTTCTGCAGATACTTCAGATCCTGATATGTATCCAGTTTTGGAGTCCCAGAGTTTTTTGAGCATCAGCGTAGATAATTGGCTAACTTGGATGTTTCAAAGTTTTAAATGAAGCTAGGTAATAAATTATTCGTCAAATTTCAATAGGGCTGCACTGCATGTTGCAATGCTATCTTGGAATAAAACAATCATAGTCTTTGTGCTAAGAAGAACTTGAGCTTCACATTAGAATTGATTAAAAAATTTATCAATCATTTTGTCTTTCTTAAAGACAATATTCATGAATTTGGATTTTCTGGTCAACATTTTTTCCAGACCTCCAAGTCATGAAGTATGGCCTCGTTGACTTTGGCATAAGTAGGGTTTTCATCCAGTGTTAAAAATATAAGCTACTTTATTGCAATTACTGGCCCCATACTAGCCCATTTCAAATCTCTTAACAATAGTGACCACGCTCCCATTATTAAAAGCAGGAAAGTTTGAAGGTTTTTAATCATTCACCCACTCATGGTGATCGCAATTGCTTCTTTGCTGGCCTAAACTGAGGTGTCTCAGGGTGCTTAGGCGCTGAACCACAGTTAGAATAACTTAGTTTGCCAAAAGCAACCATCTATGTGGCATTTGCCAACGTGGCTCTGAATAAACTTCAGTATTAACCTCTGACAATTCATCCTTATGATATTCAGAGGGCATTAATATCAGCAATATTGTTTTGGGCGTGCTGGCTTTGACCATTGTCCCAATCATTCAGTATTACAATTTCCTTATTTGAATAATCACATGCAATTTAAAGAACAGATTTCACTTAGTACTTCTCTCTGATTAAATTCTTTGGATTATTCACTTCTCCATGTAAAGTATTATTTGTCTCATTAAAAAAAGTAACATCTTCAGTAAAATTATTAATTTGATGACTCATCATGTCCACTGAGTCTTGAAATTTTTGCAAATATAGTCTTGAAAAAGTAATATAGGATGAGGTTGTTCCCCTTCTTGGTATGATCACCTTCTGCCATCCCAGCCGTGAGCGCCACCGTTGAAGTTTTGGCCTACTTCATATGTCTAGTTCTTCATCTTTGACTAAAGTTAGAGTTAGAACGCCTATTTTATGAGAGCAATAGACCAGATGGTGATAGTTATTAAGATATTAACTACTTAAAGATAAGACTAGAGGCTGTATTCTCTTGTCAATTTACTTGCACAATGGCTTTTTGTCATGACCTTCCTGATCACAAGTAAATTATTGACTTTATACAAATAAAAATTATAAATTATAAAAAGCTCATATATATCAAACTATCAAATAATTATTCTGATAAAAGATTGTTAACTATGTGTCTAAAATTAGAGAGAATTCATAGGGTTTTATGTTTAACACACCATTACCCATGACACCTCACATCACATTGCCACTTAACCTTTTGTTCACGATAAAAACTTTAAAAGGGTCTATAAACTATTAGGCATCTTGATGTAACTTAGCATAGACTCAGTGGACAGTGTCTTACTAACACAGTTACTTCAAGACAAATTTTCCTCTGATGCTCCTGAAAATAGCTAAACCATCACTCCTTTTGAGCAATGGTAGCACATACTAAAGTCCTTTCATATCACTAATTAGTAATTAATTTGATTGTAGCTCAATTGACATTAAACAAATTTGACTTGACCAACAAAGCCCTAAAATCTAGGTCATTAAATCGAATATGATTAAGTGGAACTTCCTGGCCACAAATCATAAGTTTTATTTGTACTTAAGATATTTTCAGTCCTTAATTGCTGATTTTTTGATTAAGCTATAATAATTATATTTAAGCTAGTATTTTATCTCTCATATTGAATTTACCCAACAATTCAGGTCCATCAACTATTCAACAACAACCATTGTGTATAAAATTTCCTATCATTCAGTTTTTGCTTTCTCAATCATAAGATAGCACCATTTTAAAAGTCTTAATATTATCTTGGGCTGCAAGTCACAGCCATTTAACAAATAAAGTTACACATTCCTAAAAATCAGTTTCATTATTCACTTTTATTTAATCCAAAACCTCTTAGTTCTAGGCTGTTTTAGTGGGCTTGAGATCATTGCATTATTCTAAGATCATTTTATTTTGCCTCTCTTACAAAGTACTCATCTAAAGTTTATTATGCTAAAAGGTACTCAATTGCATCGTCAACTCCAACCCTGCCCTCAGTCATAATACACACACCCATAATGCCTTCCCCTTTAGTTGTGATTTACAGTACAACTTTATCTGTTGAGCATCTCATTTGTCCACAATGATTATTACTGCGGTGCCTGCTATGTTCATCCACAAATTCCTTGCTGTGACACCTCTTGTAGGGCCCACCTGTCTTTTACTTGTTAAGCAATATGCGCCTGAGTTCAATAGCCTGTCATAATAGTGCTAATGGCCAAAGCACCAGTGACATAGCAAAAAAAGTTGTACCTGTGTCAGTGCCTGTTTCTTCCCCTCTCATTGATTCCACTGCTGACCACTGCTGCCTCCATTTTTAAGAAAGTGATGTCTTGATTAGATCAATGTCAATTGTAGCATTTGCTTTCAAATGTACCTTGAAGGACTACTTGCCTTTAATATTAGTGATACTTGCTTTAAGGTGCATTGTCAGACCTCTTAATGCACTTTAATAAGTTTATCAGGAAAATAATATTTGATATACTTGATTATTCAGGTCCAGTCAACCGTTCAACAACACCATTGTTTTAGAGATTACCTAGTATCCAGTTTTC
Source organism: Massospora cicadina (assembly GCA_022478985.1). Classification (NCBI taxonomy): domain Eukaryota; kingdom Fungi; phylum Entomophthoromycota; class Entomophthoromycetes; order Entomophthorales; family Entomophthoraceae; genus Massospora; species Massospora cicadina. The sequence goes on along the minus strand of JAKSZP010018891.1, from coordinate 16,066 downwards.
TTTCCCAATTCTAAGAAAACACCATATTATAGGTCTCAATAGTTTCTTGGGCCGCAAGCCACAGCCATTTTAATTTTCTTTAAAAAAAACTAATCTGGTCCTAAACTTCAGTTTTTTTTAGTACTAGATGTTTTTTTTAGTATTAGACCTAAACTTCAGTTTTTGATGTTGTTTATTTATGACAAGACCTCTTAGTTCTAGGCTGTTGTAGTGAGCTACAGCTCATTGTATTATTCTAAGATCATTAGATTTACTCTTTTTCAAATTATTTAACAAAAGTCCAGCACGCCTTTAAGGTTTCAATCGCACTTAAACCTCTAACCCTGCCCTCAGTCATGCCAAAAACACTAATGACATCCCTTTTAGTGCCTCACAATATAACTTTATCTGTTGTGCCTCTCATTTGTCCACTATGATTGTTCTTGCTATGCCTGCCATGCTCAGCCACATTGTGCTTTCTGTGCCACCTCTTGAAGGAGCCCACCAGTCCTTTCACCTATGAAGAAATATGTGCCAGAGTTTTTTGACAAGTTACTATAGCGTTATATAATATAACACCATTGCCATATCACATTACCGTTGCACCTGTGCGCAGTACCTGTTGCCAAATTCTCTCATTGCCTCTGATGCTGCCCGCTGATGCCTCCAGCTTATGTGAGGTGATGTCATAGTTAACCAGTGTCAATTGTAGCATTCACATCTTAAATGAACCTTAAAGGGCAAAGTCTTCTTCTGTTGAAACTTTCTTCAAGATAAAATGTCATACCTCTTGATTGCACTATCAGACATTTGCCCTCGCAGCTGAAAAATTAAGAATGTTTTAGTTCAAATTCAGCTGAAAAGGGGAAATTTCAGCCATTTGTGATTCTCTGATGCTACTAAGAGCGATTTTAATAAAAATGATAAAATAATTTTGAGGATATCAGCCAAAAGACCCTGGCCAATTCTCGGTGAAACCCCATTAATTGAGGTAACACCAGTTCAAAACCTGTACAGACACTAAATTTAAAAATGAGCAGTTGGATTACTATGACCGCATGACAGACCATGGGGTGACCATCAGAAGGCATGCCCAGCTACAACCCGGTCCTTCCAAGCACCTATGTGGGGACCACCCCCTGTTATAGGTGTGGCAGAGGTCTCCAAAGGTGAAAGTATTTTATCCAGCGGTGATTGGGTAAAATACATTAAAACATTACTGCATGGGTGCAACCTTCCCCAAAAACCCATCCCATCTGTTGTTTTACCAAAAAGAGTAACTCAAATTCCTCAATATGATAGGAGAGTATACCATATTTCCTAATTCAGAATGTGTTAAAGTTATTCTGAACTATCCTCAAACCCCCCCTGACCCTCAAAACAGTTTAAATACTGAATGGTCAGATATGAAGAAGATATTTTTTCTTTTCCCCCGCTCTGCTAATAAAAACCATAAAACTCAAGTTATTATTAGTACATATTTATTAAAATATTATTAAACTTTTGTGGGATCCAGTGGCATAAGCATCAGTGAGCACCCATAAGCTGGATTCCTACATGCACCTAGATAAGTTTATCAGTACAATGCGTTTTATTTTAATAGCCACATTCAAAAATTTTGCCAACCCTTAGGAGTGCACACACCAACATATATGAGATTTCCCCAATATATAGCATTTAAGCCTTTAAAAAATAAAGAATTCCAACTTATAATTTTTAATATTATTTTGTTAAATTTTATGTATTTCTACTTTTGATAAAAATATATCTGGTCCTAAACTTCAGGTTTTTGCCTTTATTTATCTAAGCTGAGACCTCTTAGTCTAAGCTGTTGTAGTGAGACTTAGCTCATTACAATGCGTTGGTAGGACTAATAAAGCTTTTACATCTATCCTATTCCATAGATTCAATTTTGCACTTGTTTATTTAGTTGAATCCACAAAAGTTTTTAATCTATAATTTATATTGTGAAAGCCTAAACTACATAGTATAATCTATCCCACCATTTACTAAATTATGGTCTTTATTTTAAATAAGATTTTAATTAAGAAGTATAATTTTTTAGATAATCCAAACTCTATATAATAATGTTCAAAATTGATATTTGAGGAAATTAGAGGTAAAACCAATCATTCATCTTTGGTATTGATTGCAAGTATCTATAGCTGAAGGGAAAGATGAATTACTAATTATATACTGACATATATTAGTTATCTAGTATAGCAATATATATATTAGATCTATTTAACTGAAGGCAGTGTTAACTAGCTTCAGGATTAAGTTTGTGGTCCAAAAGGGCCAACAAATTGTAGATAGTGTTTGCTAGATCTATTGCAAAGAGATGCAGAATGGGGGGTGTCAAGATTTGATATGACTGGATGATAAGCTATAGTTCTGGAAGATCACTATTTAGATTTAAAGCGAGCCTCAAGATTGAGTGATAGATTATGTCAATGTGAAATGGATCAAATGAAGTAATTATGGTTTGGCAAATAAAGGAGATTCCGCCAAAGACTCAATGATAAAAAAAACCCTAAATTGATAGCAAATAGAGAATTACTATTTAGAAAGGGTTAATATGATAAGGAATACCAAAGATTAAGAGGTGAACGTGATAATGTAAAGAAGGAGGTTTTTTTAAGAAGAAAGAGAGTAGTAGGAAAGAGTAATGGAAGTAGCCGTTAAGTTTATAAAATAAATTGGTATTGTCAAGGCAATAGCTCCTTATTAGATGCTATATTATTATTATTTATCAAGGGACAACAATCCTCATATAGCTCTTCTGTTGCTCAGTGGGTTTTAATTTGTGCAACCAGTTTGGATTAATCAACCAAATCTGCCAAAAATTAACAGTGGTGCTCACTATAAGGAGCCCATTGATAAACTTATTAAAAAGCTTCATATTTGCCAACACTATGATGCAACTGGCTCATCCTGGTGGGGTACTATCTCAGTTTATTGAGTTATCTCAATATGTGGAACTGAATATTGCCTTGGATACATTACTCCAGGATCAAAAAATGTTTTTCTGAGAGATTAAAATATATAACTGATCAGCTTACCAAGACCTTTCACCAACTGTACCTGGTGGGTGGCCAACCCAACCAACTTGCTGACCGCTTGAGTGACACTACAGAGTGGTTATACTGTGCAGAGCGTAAATGGAATAGTTGTGATGGGGATAAAGGGGTTTGCGTTAACCAGTTGCCCTTAATAAACCATGACAAAAATATACCCAGATTCTTTAATTGGATAAATTTGCAGTGGAGAGGGCTTTCAATCAGCGGTAAGACAAACTGTTGTTATCCACTTTGGACGTTGCAAGCACTGACAAGGTCACTTGTTGCCTTGCAAATAGTACCATATAATATCCAGAGGTGAAGGAGACTGTGATTTGTCTGTTTGGGGGCAAGGAAAAATGGCTCAGCGCAAGGCAAAGTTTTTGACAATATCTTTTTAAAAGAATGAGTCCTTGAGAGTTTGTGGAGTGGTTCATTAATGAGGCTCAATTGTTGTTAGGAGCAAATAATTTAACTAATGAGGAGGTGGGTGTAGCAATGACGGCAGCTGTTAAGCCATATCAAAAACTGTATTATACTATGTCTTACATTCTTCAATCTAATGTGGGGTTATTAGAATTATCAGTCATTTATGCCATCTATATGTCACTTTAGTGCTCCCATGTGGAACTGAAAGCCCCTACAACCACTATAAATCTCCATCAGAAATGGGACAACAACAACTTGGCTATAATCCGTGGAGGAATACTGTCCACTTAATGCTCTGGCGAGTACTTTCTGCCCCCATTTTACTCAGCCATTGCTTCCTCAGCCAAATTACAATTCAATTAATTTTAGACCTGGGTCTATTGGTGGAATACAGAGACGAGTGTCATTTATAAATGCTTGTTTCTTGTGCAGCCAATGAGGCCATTATGTGGCTAGCTGTCCAGGCAAACTTAATGTCCATGTGGTACCAGTTGCTCTGAATAAACAGGGAAAAGATCAAGCGGAGTAGAGATGGGATGCTCTACTTCCTCTAACTCAAACCTAATTTGTCCCTGATGATCACATGAGTCGTTTGGTGTCAGTCCTGGTAATCACCCTGAAGGTTTATCATTTTAACAAATCCCTTATGATATATTGGACTCAAGATGAGGGAGAGACCTCAATAACGCAGACATGGAGTTCTGCTGAAAGGTACAAAAGCCATATTCCTGACAAATCCTTGAGCGGAATGGTATGATTGAAGGCAAACTTTCAACACATGTTGCAGCTCTAGAGGGGGTGAAAGTGGAGATTATAAAAGAAAAAATTGCCAAGAATTATCCTCATGTTGGCGCTGGCATTCTCAATTTTTTGGATAACCAAAAGCCCTTGGATTTTTATGAAATAAACATCAACGGTTCTTCTTATTCAGAGTTTACATACTGTGACATTTTTGTACAAAAGAACAAAATTTGGGAGATTATTGATACTGGCACTCCTGTCAATATAATTTCCATTGAGCTTGTAGCTAAGCTTCCGCTGAAGCCTGATGTAAAACACCAAGTAGTGTATGAAACTGTGGGGGCACAGAGCACTGTGTTGGAGGGCGCTTACAGTGCATTGACTTTGGGGTTTGGGCCAGTTGGGGCATCTATTTCAGCTGTGGTTTTTGCCTGGTAACAATTATGACATGTTTATTGGAGCTGCGTTCATGTGGTAATTTGGGGCTGTGGTCATTATGCGGAAGAAACCATTAGTATTTTAGGCCAACAGATCCCCATTTACTTTACCTTCAGTGGAGTCCCAAAGGGCTCAATCTGCTACAGCCAAATTAATCTTGCATACAGTGATGGGGTGATTATTGTTAAAATTTGGTGGATGAAGTGGAGGACCTGAGCGCTTCCTAACCAGATTTATGAGTACAATGGTATTCCGCTGCAAGCTGTGAGTGCTTAAAGCATCTCTTCTGGGAATCAAGTCATAATAGGGATGGAGCTCAAAATAGATATCCCAGAAGGTCTATACAGTGAGATTATGGGGCCTATCAGCAATTTTGGCTTGAACCCCAATTTGGCTACGGGCTCCTTGTACCAGGGCAGGGGGAAGTGAAGGTGTTGATAGCAAACCTGCAGAGGGAGTCTATGAAGGTTCAAAGGCATCGAGTAGTGGCTTATTTGCATCTGATTCCTATCAATGATGTCCACCTGATATATGACTTTAGTTGTGGGACGATCTCAGGCTACCATTAAAAACCTCATCTGTCATAATGTCTACGGTTCCACATGATGTGCTAACTGGCCTTTCAGAGGACCAGAAGGACAGGGTGATGGATCTGTTTGCTAAATACCAAACCATTTTTGCATCCAACAATCACGACTTGGGACGTTCACATGGGATTGTGCATCAATTGGATACTGGAGATCAACCTCCTATCCAGTCACAGCCTATACATCACTCCAAAGTGGCGGAAGAATTTGTATCTGCTGAGATAAACAAATTGGTTGAACAGGGATGTTAGAGCTGTCAGAGACCCTTGGCGTCCTCAGTGCTAATCGTCAAAAAGAAAGATGACACTAATCAAGTAGTAATCAACTACCAGAAGCTTAACAACATTACAAAAAAGACTTGTACCCACTTCAAGAATTGATGATTTTTTAGATTGTCTGGGCCAAGCCAAATATTTATCCATTATGGACTTGATATTGGGGTACTTGAAAATGAGTTACCAGTGGCAGAACAAAAGAAGTGTGGTATAATCACCTTGAAAGTGTTGTTGCAGCCTACATGTATGCCACAGGGTTTGTGCAATTCCCCAGCTACGTTCTAGCGGACTATGGACACTATTTTTAGGTGACCTAAAGCTGTCTTGCATTATAGTCTACCTTGACAATATTAATGTGTTCTCACAGTTGTTCACGTATCATCTCAATAACTTGAAACAAGTGTTCCACTGACTTGCTAAATCTAACATCAAATTAAGCCCCAAAAGTACCACTTTTTAAGGAGCAGTTGGAATACCTTGGGTTTGTGGTAGACTCAAAAGGATTTAGTCCTCAGCTGGCAAAGGTGGAAGCTATACACATGATGACTTAGCCAGTTAATAAGCGTGATATTAAGTGTTTCTTGGGGATGGTTGGTTACTACCAGTGGTTCATTCCCAACTCCAGCTGTATTGGGGATCCACTCTTTGAGCTATAAATAATGCTATCTTTGACTGGATGGACTAATGCCAAAACGCTTTTGATGTTTTACAAACCACGTTGGGTAGCACGCCCATTTTGCAATACCCTAATTTTGAGAGGAAATTTATTGTACAAATGGATGCTTCCCTTTCCGCTGTAGGGGACGTATTATCCCAAAAAGATGATGACGGTGTGGAGCATCCCATGGTGTATTGTAGCTGAAGCTTAACAGGTCCTGAACAAAATCACACTGTGATTGAGCGGGAGTGCTTAGCATAATATACGCGTATAATCTGTTCTGGGTATACCTCCATGGGGTGAAATTAAAGTGGTAATGGATCATGCATTCTTGCCTTGGCTGCAGAATCTCCGTGAATATGAAGGATGGATCGCGCAATGGGCCTTGAAGCTCTAAGCATATGACTTCAAGATTGTACACTGACTTGGGGCAAAAAACCAGAATGCATACTGTCTCTCACAATTGCTAACGGTTGCCATTATGGTGGATTTGACAGATATAGTGTATAAGAAGATGACTGTGGGCAAATATCACAATGAGCCACCACAAGTTATCAGATTGCTGTATGGTCTGCAACGGGATAATATTGTGCAAAATGGGGAACTATATGAGCGTATTGGAGAATTGACGCTGAGCTTCCCAAAATCATCCACCAAACCCGCAATTATTAAGGATGCTCATAGAGTGGTAGGTCATGGAGGGTTGCAGAAAATGCTGGAGTTCTTGCGACCCCATTACTATTGGGAGAGTATGCACTATGATGTGTTTGAAACGGTCGCTTGTTGTTACCAGTGCCAAGTGGAGAAACCATTCCACAAGAAGACCACCCACCAACTGGTTAAGCCTCATTTCTCATGGAATACGGTTTCTCTAAATGTGGTGGGGCCTCTGCTGACTGGAGTGAACCGCTCAAAGTACATAATGGTAGCAATTGACCATTTTACAAGATAAGTAGAAGCTAGGGCATTAAATGATATAGGGGCTGTCACCACTGCAAAGTTCATCTTGGAGTGTGTCATACAGCAATATGGCTGTCCGTAATTTATCCTCATGGACAACAGAACTAAATTCACATCACATATACTTCCCAAGTTGAACGAACTAATGGCAATACATGGGGTTTTGACTAACCTACAACCTTGAATCTAATGGAATGGTGGAATGGGTCAACGGAACCTTGGTAAATATTATTTGTAAGCTTGTAAAGGATTGGCCTTTGGAATGGAGTACCCTATTATCCACCGCTGTCTTTGCATACAACATTAGCTACCACTCGTCAACTGGCAAGAGCCCTTTCCAACTACTTTATGGAAGACATCCAGCGTTAACAGATTTACTTTATTCCTGTGTGGAGGATACCAGCGGAGTCAAACCCCAATGCTACTTGACTTCCTTAACAAGCACGCTGATTAAACTTCAAACTGTAGCATATTCCACTAGTCTGGACAAGAAGATTTGGGGTCAGGAGGCTAACCAATGAAGATGCAGCAGCCTCCCACAGTTTGGGGTAGGAGATCTTGTCCTGTTCCATGACCAACATGGGTTTGGAAGAAGGAATAAGTTTACCAGCATATGTATTGGACCATTTGAGATAATAGAGAAGACTGGTGTTGACGCCTACACTATTAAGGAACCCACGGGTGGTAAGATTATCAACCGTTTATATGCAAAGTACCATTGAGCATACAAGCAATAGAGCTTATTGTCCAGTCAAGGGGGGTAATGTTGAGATTCTGGTATGACTGACCGATAAGCTATAGTTCCAGCAGACTATAGTTTAGATTTGAAGCAAGCTTTAAAATCGAGAGATAAATTATGTCAATTTAAATTGAATCAAATGAAGTAATTATGGTTTGGCAAATAAAGGAGATTACGCCAAAGACTCAATGATAAAACATAACCCTAAATTGATAGCAAATATATATTTACTAAGCGGAAAGGGTTGAAACTGTGAGGAATATCAAATATTAAGAGGTGAACGTGATAATGTGAAGAAGGAGGTTTTTAAGAAGAAAGAGAGTAGTAGGAAAGAGTAACGGAAGTAGCCATTAAGTTTATTATAAAATAACTGTTATTGTTGGGGCAATAGCTCCTTATTAAATTTCTATAATTATTAATTATTGAGGGCCGGCAATCCTCATATCACTTGTCCTTTACTAATTGGGCTTTACTCTGTGCAGTCAGTTTGAAGAATCAAACAAACCTGCCTAAAGTTAACAGGGGGAACGCTATATTTTACTTCAATCACTTATTTAATCAAATCTAAATTTCGAGATTTTTAAGATTGACCCAATTTTTTTTTGCCTGCGCTAGTCCAAGCCTATGTCAACTAGATTGGCACATGCTGACTCCGCATGAGGGTGGCAGTGCACCATTTCTGGAATTTATCAGTTACCATTGAAATGCGCCTGGGCTGTCTCAGCTATCCCCACAAACACCTCCAGTTGCTATGTCCCACCTCAGGACCTAGTTCATCTTCTTGCACACTCCCTGATGGTGCTTAGAAGCCCCCTGGTGCTCCCTCAGAGTAACCTTTGTTTCAGCATTCAAGTCAAGTTAAGGGACCTCTTCTACTATGTGAATGTAGTTATCATCAAGATGGCCTTGGCATAAATAAACCTACCAGATTTATAGATTTCCGCCCCTTCCATGGGTACTTTGACCTCGGATTTTCTTGTGAACCCCCTACCAAAATGGAAACAACTGCCTTAAATTAATAAAACTAACCAATTTCAAATATCTTAACTCGCTTGCCAGATGAGGCCACACATTGTGGTCCAGTTTTCCAGCTTTTTTCCCACCTCTCCCCAAATGCCTCCGCCACAAACTCACAGAGGGATTGGCTGTCTGCAGCATCAACACTGTGCTGCAGTTTTTGGTTCCCAACAGCACCAATAGTCTCACTGGGCCTTGCACATTTGCGACGATCTACCCCTTCTGTTAGGACACCCACCTTGTGATACCTCCTGCACCATGATCAGATTGTCCCCTGATCATCCTTTCTAGAACATGTCAAAAACAGCCACACCATTTGTCCATTGTTCTTCAACTTGACATTCAAAGTGCAAGTGCCCAGAAGTTTCCGTGGAAGCTGCTCTTCTGCTCCTCCCTCTAGCATAAACCCCAACACTGTTTCAACTAAGTTTTGAATGGATATCATTTCCCCTCCCACATCTTGACCGCCACAGGTGCTGCTCCCACCGCTCCACCCAACTAAGGTTCAACTGCCAGAACCAATTCTGAGCATATAGCAGCTTAAGTGCTGGTGGATTTGCCATGATCCAATGTGTGGCCAATAAGCATCTGCCACCCTAACAACTCCTGTTACTGATATAGTGCTGTCCATGTCGAATACTTTTGAGGCTCTAAATGGATTGATGATTCAGACTGAGCCTCCGGAATTAAGCCCAATTTCAACTGGTTAAAATTTTTCACCCAACCCTTCAATTTGACTCCCGCTGACAATTTTCCTCAAATGGGTATCTAGTCTATAGAAGTATTTGTCAAAAATCTGTTAATGCAGCAGATGCTCCTAACAACTACGTCCTCCACCAAGCCTTCCATAGGGCAATCAAGCCACTTTGTGAGAGTTTTTAATCCTGAACTTCCCCAAAGTTTTCCTGATGAAGATGAGTATGATATTGAAGAACTAGAATTTGCAGCTGGCCATGAATGCGTTAATGTGGCGTGATCTTTGCTTTATGACCCAACTACACCAAACTTACCAATGTATTAAACTATTCACATGTGTTCCCAAACTAATCACCTTTGCTGAGCACCAGATCACCCAATATGTCAAGGTAATGCATGCTGTTTGCCTCATCAAAAAGGAGAACCCTGACCTCTTATTCCTTCTGCCCCACGCTTCTGATGCTTCACCCCCTTTTTTTCTGCCTTTGATCGCCACATGAAGGAACTGGAACCAGATGAGAATCCCCCAACCCCTTCTATTATGTATGCTTAGGTTAACGCCTCAGCACCATGTCAGTATTTACAAAAATTATTAATAATCCTTTTGTTTGGCACATTACAGAGATAAATATGCATAGAAAACCCCCTCTTGGTTGGGCACCACTAGTACTAAAAAAGAGATGCAGCATGGGCACCAATTAAGTTTAGAATGATGGTGAACATATAACTTTAACTTAGCAGACTCTGAAGATGAAAAAATGTCCTACTAGCTAGTAGAAAACACACAAGACTGTCTTCATATAATCTTTAATAGATTTACCATAACTTTGTTTTATGGGTACCTTCTTATAGCTATACAACTTAGTAAGCTAAGCATATGGGGTCCTTAGGGTGATCTTCCACTTCAGAGGCTAAGTTATGGTTTTCAAAAGAAGAGAAATATCATAATAATAAATCCTTGAGCTTGATCAAACTGAACCTTGTATGATGTTATAAAATAGTTCAAACCAATCTACACTTTTTCTATTCTATAGATATAATACCTCACATCTTATATATTTTATTAAAATGAATACTTTGATAAAATTATGTGAAGTAGCTAATATTGAATAATGTAGATTATTGAGCTAATTATGTAACTAATATCATTTTTTCATCATGGCCTTAAAAGATCTACCATCTTAATATATAGTATAAAAATTGTGTTTTAAACATATATAATCCAAATTTGGTGAATAGAGTATTATTGTGAATATTTACTTAAGCTTTTTTTATTTTATTTATTCGAGGCAAGCCGACCGGGGGATGGACATTACTGAAATAGAGAAAGAAAGTATTGACATGAAACCTGAGCAGGGTCAACTCTGTCGTAGAAAGTTTTTTCACCTCCGGATCGGGACTCGGATTTTTCTGGTTATGTCATGGGTAAGGTTTTCGTGTTATTATACCTACTAACCGCCAATAGTTTCCTTCAGCTGGCACCCCGATTGATGTGCGAAGGGTGGGAATCAAACCCGCAACCTTCAGGTTGGTAGCCGTACGCCCTACCGACTCACCTTCCACCCCCTTAAGCTTTTTTTATAAAAACACAATTTTTAACTTTTTGAAATGATTTAAATAAGATTTGGCTATTAAGTATTGAACTCATGGGTGGCTTATGTAGTTAATTATGTTTAAATTTAAGCTTGGCACTAGCTTAAAAAGTAAATGAGGCGGGTTGACCTTGGGACAAATATACCACACCAAGTCTATTAGCCTATGCTGGTTTCAACCCTGTTTCAATCAAAACTCAATCCAGAGTGAAGCAGGAACCACCCCGCTATGATACCACTCCTCAACTTGGCACTATTTTAATGAAGATATAATCTTTATCTCTTCACTTTATATCTATTTACTATAATATTTTGTAAAGCGTTGTCTACCTCAACATTATGCTGATAGAAAGGACTAATTTGGTTTCTTTGAAAAACTTTATAAGTAAAAGTGCATAAATTTTAAATTTTAAATTTTATTTGAGGTAAGCTGACCAGGGGATGGATATTATTGATACAGATAAACCAAATAAACAACCAAAAACCACAAACCAAAAGCCCTATTTGAGTGGCGAGATACCAAAACAAAAGGGGAAAATTAACCTACCAGGTGTAGCAGTCATGAACCGCTTATCCCATCATGGCGGAGGGGGAGGGGGGATCAGGCGGATTATAAATTTCACCTTAACGATTGAAGAGGTGGATCAAAGCTAAGAGCAAGGGGGTTAGAGCATCCACGGGATGTGGGTTGAGGAAAATAGATAATTGTTAAGTCTTCTGGTTACAATCTGGGCCTGGAGCATAGCCTCCAGGAATTTGGCAACATGGTGTTCAGCTTGTATGCATGCATTAGGAAGCTGAGAAAATTTTATGATATTGGCTCTAGTGATATGTGTGGTGGGGGAAAATTCTGCCAGTGCAACAAAGTTCTTGACAGCAGAGGTGGCAGTTTCCCTTAAACGTTCAATTTCCACTTTTGCAACCTCAGGGAAATCGGCAGGGAAATCTATTAATGCATCCCTTCATTAAATTCAGTTATAGAGAGTGCCATGGCTTTGTGGAGATGGCAGCTATCAGGAGAGGCCACTGCGGCCTTGGAAAGTTGATGGTCACTTAAGAATGGGGTAGCAATGGGTTTGGGGACATATTTCTTGGGTGGGAATGGGGCATCAAAATCTGAAGGTAGATACAGTTCCAAATTAATTGGAAAGTCGGAGGTGGGACAATTTCCCCAGATTAAGATATTTCATCCAATAAGTCTTGGGGATTTTGGTTGAGCATGATTGATTTGGAGGGATGTGGTTTTGGTTGGGTAAGTTTTGGGACGTGAAATAGTTGGATTTAATTTGGGTCCAAACCTGATCCTGATTGGGTATATTGTGAGAAATTAAGCTAGCTTGGGCTTTGATTTAAAAGATTTGCTAATTTTTGAGCGTTCAGCTGGAGGGGGTGGGGGCAGCCAAAATCCCCACTCAAACGCTGTTTGTGTGGCCACATGTGTGGGCTTGGCTGATTCTGCATTTTTTTATTGTACCTACAGTTTTTTGGAATGATCCAACTCATGGAAGGGGGGCAAACGGTGCAGCCATTGTCAATATGAGCCCAAAAGAAGTAATCTGGTGCAGATGGGATATGGGCACATGGTGGGATGTGCTAGGCTATGGTTGGCTGTTGGGGGGTAATGGTGGCCATTGCTCATGGTGCCACTAACTGCTCAGCTCCGCTTGGGACCAGGAAAAGGAGGATGGGGTATGTACCATATTTGGACAGCCCTATAATCAATTCTTCATAGAGTGTATGAGGGGGAAGGTGCGAAGGAAGGTTTGCAAAGGTCACCACCATTGTGGTGTCACTGGGGAGTCGTGTACGGGTTGTGGTATTAGGTGTGTTTTTATATATTAAGAGCATAGTTGCTGCGGCAGCTGCGTCCTCTTCAATAGGAAAACCAATATCAAAATAGCCCTTATAAGGGTGGAAGCTAATAAAACCAGTTGGTGAAAACGTGGTCATTGTCAGCTTAATTATCACTTTGTCAGCATATGGGAAGAGACATCCATATTTGACTCTGAGGCAAAAGCGAATATTGGATTGGGGTAGGGCAAGTGGGTGGGGCGGGTTGGGTGGACTTGCGCTAAGTGTAATAATAAGTCTCTTGGAGGGTCAAATCGACCTAATGCATTAGGTGAACTGGATGAGCCCATCCATATGCGTTTTCCTGCTAGGCGGAAAACTCTAGCAGGTGGAGTGCCGCTGCCCCACACTGGGGAAGCAGGTGGTGGATCCAATGACATAAAATGTAAAACTGATATGGTGTAGGTGGCGATGGAAAATTAATGGATGCTTTTAATAAGTCTGCTCAAAAGTGATGTCAAGCGAAAAGAAAACTTTTTAGTTAAAGTGCATAAAGGTCTATATATAACCTACAAAAAGCCAAATCTGACGGCAAAGAGGCCACATCTTAGTATATATCTAGCTGTGCACTTTCCACCTGTCTCCCATTGGAGGCAATATAATAGGTGACAAACCAACCTCAATCAGAGGCTAGAACCTAACTGAAGCGACACTTAAAGGCATAAATGTTAAGTGTGTACAGTTAACCAGAGTTATACTGGGCTTTAGCACCCTCTTTGCATCTTAGAATGTTTAGATAAGACCTTGCTGCTCACTAAATTGAGTTCCAGGTAAGCACTCTGCTATTAGCCTGAAAATTGATACATTTTACTAGAAGGGTAAAATTTTTATGTGGTGAGGAGACCTGAACTCCAGTACAGAGAAAGTCCTCCTCTGGGTTTTTGTACACCAGGGCTCTCATACAGAGGGTGTTGGGCGATTAATTATTGTTTCCTAATCTGAGATGCTGAGGACAACACTTTTAACTGATGGCGTGACCACGTTATTTAACTCCTAATTATCACAGAAAAGTAGGGAACTATCGTCTCAATATATTATAATACATAAAAAGGTAAAAAAAAGTAAAAAATTGATTATATTTAGGTGTTAAAATATAGTCTTTTAAAGTAAGAGCCTATTCCAAGCATATATCATTATGAATAACCTGCATGATTAGCCAAAAAAAATATTATGTGAATATGTATTAATTACAAATGATGTTACTGCATATCATGTTCAGGAATGTACCATCTTAATTATTATAACTAGAATGTGATAAAATAGACACTCATAATTAATAAGGAATAATTTTGGTTCAGTCAATAAAGCTTATTAGCCAAACCAGTAAAACTCATTTTAAAGGCATGAGTTAATTTTATGTGTCAACATGTCTCTTAGTAGAGTCAAATAATGAGTCATTTGTAGTAGTTATATTGAGAAAGGTTCCTAACAAAAGAGGTTAAACTATTGGGACTCTAAGTTACAGAGCCATGGAGCATCTTGAGAATGATATTTGAATCTCAAGATGCATAGTATCACAGCTCTAACGTTGTTTGTTTTTAGGGAACAGGACCTAAGTCCAAAGAAGTCCATTATATAATACTGATTTTCTATTAAAAATAAATTCCTAGGCCTGTAGTCTATAGACACCAACTAAAAAAATCTTAATCTTGGGTACAAAAGATGTATATTAATGTTGGTATTTGTTGCATATATTTTTAATCAAGGGATATATTTTAAGAGTTAAATTTTACACTTACTTCCTTTTATACTAATTTAATAAAGTTTTTTCCTTATTTAATATGATGGATTAATAAGATGTTTTTGTTACCATTTTTGGAACCCAAGCAATCCTGATAATTTTTAACATTTAAGCCTATTACCTTTTCTAAGAGCGAGTCACAATATCTTGCTCCACAATTAGATTCTTATTTACTATAATATTAAAATAAAGCTTTTTTAATAAAACATAATTTAGCCCTCATGTGCATAGTATCATGTTTTACTATAATAATATTTGAAGCGTTTTTGGGTATATAAAACCCACTAGGGGTTTTCAAGCTGCTGGCATGGAGGCTTAAACTTTTGGTTTTGCCATGTGCTCATTTGCAGTCCCCACTATTAGGTTTGGAGCATTCCAAAAGAAACCTGAGCATTAAGTGTGAGTGCATAAACAATGCAAAAGCAGCCATAAACTACAATGTGACACACTACTTCTAGGGGTTGAATCATGAAAATTGGAAGAGGGTTTTTTTGTAATATTAAAAGTGAGGGTATAATATTTCTAATATTATTTTAACTTCTAAGGTTGACAATTTGAACGAAATCTTACACCATAGTTGCTTCTAACCCTAGATCTAACAAGTGGGCCTTTTATATAGGCAAAAATTTAGAAGCATGATATTAATTACTTTTTTAACTACAAAAAAGTAATGTTTTTAAAGTTTCATAGTTGCAAAAATTTACTCAGGAGTTTATTATTGGTCATCAACCCAGTAACCTTTTTACTGCACAGGTTCAATCTCCTCATGCACCTCGCATTGTAAAGAATATATTATCTAATAATAGTATGGAGACTATTATCCGTAGTTGAGTTAGAATTATTATCAGGCCCAACGCTTCAGCCAGTACTTCCAATTAAATACTTGATATGTTGTACTTGTAGGGATTCGTTCCCTGTATTACTGTCCACCCAATCTTTGTCAAGATCTCCTGATGACAGTCTCTTTCAGCTCAACACACAATCAGCAGCTATCCCTGATTTGTGGTTCCCTTCATCTTTAGATACCCACTCAGATCTCTACTCTTCTTTCTGAAGTTCTTCCAATTATTGCCTTCTGCAATAATATCCTTGAGACAGAACTTCACACTGGATGCTGATAGTCTAACTATAACTGAATCTACAATAAAACTAATAATGTTTGTAGTAATAGTGTTTTAATGTGTGTTTTTTATTATAGTGAACCCTAGGGAATTATATAGTAGGGGATTTGGCCATCTAACCCTCAGTTGACACCTCTTCATGAAACGGCAGCAATTGCCATTAATCACCCTTCCTCGTCTCAG
>JAKSZP010018890.1:0-67017 GCA_022478985.1 Massospora cicadina | reverse complement strand
CCCTATGACTCCGGGTGTAGGATAATGGCGCTTACAGGCGGTTATAATCAACCACAAACAAAATATGTTTACTTTCTTGACATACCATATTTTTTGTTTCTAGGTGTGCCCAAACCAAGAAGGGGGAGTTACCACGCATATTTACATGCAAATGGGCCAAACTAAGGGATTATTATAAATAAAAAGTCCTATTATGGCACCTCATATAAGAGCCTAGGAAGCCATATCAGAAAGTGAGGAAGCTTTGGGGAAACTTTTGTCCAGCGCCCACTTTAGCTGGAAGACCATGGCAGACAGCATCGGAGTGGGAGCATCAGTGACATGAGGCATAAGGAGCTATAGTTGTTGGTCTTCTTTTTTAATGAGTAAGGCGGTGTTTATCGCCTCAACATATTGAGCAAGTCGATGCTTAGCAAAAGTGATGAAAGCAGCACACAAGTAAATGACTTGATGCGATAGTGGGTTTCAGTATAATTTGGGTCAAAAAGAGAGGTTTTTGCTGCATCAATGCAGGTGCAGCTCCACCAAAAGCCAGCTCCTCAATCTCATACTTTGCCTCTTCTTCAAAATCATGAGGGAAATTGGGTATAGGATTACCTTTAACCAGGGGTTCCATTGCTCTATGGAGTTGCTAGCGGAGTAGGGTTTGTTACAAAACTGACCATGTGCACCGTTAGTGTGCCAGGCCATTCAGTATGAAGACTGGTTATCTTTTGCCGTTTTGCCTTCATTAGCGTACCAACCCTCACAAGACCACGTTCACCCACCAACTAACCACCCTCGGCTTCGCCTTTAACCCCAGGTGTCCTCAGCGTGTGCCCCAGCAAGTCCTGCTCCCATCCTGAGCAGCTCAAACACTTCTGCATTGCCCCACCCTTGTGACCCTTCACCAATCCATCTTGGCATGCTCCAGCGAGTCCATCCTCCAGCTTGGGCAGCTATGGCCTCCCATGATGCACCCCCGCAAGGTTGGCGGCCAGTCAGCGCATCCGCTGGTAGCCAGCTGGCCAGGTTCCCGCCAGTTCCTCATAGGGAGGAGGCATGGGAACTGGCAGCACCAGCCACTCCAGGCGTGATCACCTGCGCCTATTGAGGATCCCCTGTCCCATCTACTACTACTCTAGCTGACAGACTACTATCAAATAAAAGTGAGATGGGTGCAAGAGATATGTTTATTAGGAGGGAATGAATGACTATCCATACTAGTGGGCTACTGCGCCCAAGTACTTCTTGGCCATTTAGTACTGGAAAACCCATCAACCACTTGATGCCAGAACTCTACAAGATCATCTCTTCATTAATCATAGTGATTCTCACAAGATCCTATCATCTGATTACCAAATAATAAATTAGGTCAATCCATCCTCAGCATGAGTCACTGGTCAATCGAATATAAATTTGTATTAAAATTAAATAAACATTGAGCATCCTTGGCATGAGTCACCAGTGCTCCAAATTAGTCAGCAGAATGGATTTTGAACGCTTCAGCAATGGACTCATTGGCTTTCTGTTGGAACTCCCACAATTGCCTTGAATGGTAAATTGGTGGCAAATGCAGCTTCCACCAACCTAATCTCAAATTACCTTATAATATTAAATATTATCAAACTAGGAACTTAGCTGGCAATCATGCCCAACTAAACAAAACCCCTGATTCTGATACTATCAGGAAGGATCTATCTGGTTAAAATACTAAAAGGGTTCTTGACATACTATTATTCTGGTGAAATTCCCCTGAGCCTCACATTGGTGAAAGGAAACTCACTGGCAGCCATGGTGGAATAATTTTCTTGGGTGCAGTCACTAACCTCCCCATGATGCCTGCAATACTGGAACCTTACAAAGACATTTTTTGACATGGACAAAGTGAACCGATTGCCACCCCACTCTGAGTTCAACATCAATTTTTGCCTAACAGTGGATCTCATTAATATTAAATGCCCACTATATCCATATAAAGTGGCTGAGGATCAGGCACTGAATATTTATATTGATGAAATGATGGACAAAGGATGGCTTATAAAGAAAACCTCACTTGTGTCATCCCCCATGGTATTTGCCCAAAAACGATGGGACCTTGTGACCATGTGTGGATTACTGCCACTCAAAAAGTGTTACAGTACCAGACCCATACACCCTCCCACTTGAGGCTGCTATCTCCAAAGCAATTGCCAAGTCCAAAGTATTTTCAAAACTGGAAGTCAGTGCCTTCCACAAATTCTGAGTAAATGAGGGACAAAAATGCTGACGCGATATGCACCCACCATAGGATATACCGGTCCATGGTCATGCCATTCAGGTTGAAAAACGCCCCTGCCATTTTCTAGAGAGTTATCAATCATGCATTGGGCGACCTCCACTTTACATGCTCAGTGGAATATATTAATGACATTCTGGTCCATTCCCCTACACCCAAGCAGCATTATAAGGATCTGTTGGTGGTGGCAGCTGCCTTGCAACGTGTGGGCCTGCATGCAAAGCCATCAAAATGCAATTTTTCAAAGATGAGGAGCAGTTCCTAGGAAATATATGGTGCTTAAAGATGGGCACGCTATTGCTCCCTTCAAGCTGGAAGCATTACAGACATGGGCAAAGCCCACTAAACAGAAGCAGCTCCGCTGCTTTTTAGATGACATCACTTAACTTAAAAAGTTCTAACCGGTGGTTTTGGAACTTGCCTCCCCCCTCCACCCACTTATGGGAAAGAACGTGCCATTCATGTGAACAGCGGTATGTCAATGAGCCTAAGAGGCTGTCAAAGAAGTTTTAACCTCAGCGCCAGTACTAGGACACGCTGATGAAGATAAACATTTTATTTTATCTTGAAATTCCTCTGGAGAAGCCGTGGGAGCAGAATTGCTACAGGAGCATGATGGCCGCAAACACCTGGTGTCATACTTCTCAAAAAAATTATAAGTGCTAAATGGTCGTGGGCAGTTTATGATAAAGAGTTGGCCTTGGTAGAATGGGCAATGATGCACTGGTGGTATTTGCTGCAGGGAGCAAAGCACACGGTGACGATGTGCATGGATCAAAAATAAATTATCTACTATTGCAAGCTGCAAAAGTTGGTGCACAGACAAATCAGAACCCACCGTGACCTGCTCAACTTTAGCTTCAAATATGAGTTTGAAAAGGGGTTTACACACATATTTCTGGACATACCAAGTAGAAGCCTGGCAATTGAGGCCGACCCCATGGAAGAGGCCAAATTGGTTACAGTAATTTCTCCTATACAAGTGCTGTCCAAGCCATCAGAGGAACCAGCAACCATTGATGCCATTGCAATCCCTACAAAACCTTCAATTTCACCCCCAAAGACTACACCTGAGCCCTCTGACAACGCCATGAGGCCCGCATAACAGGACACTACCAAACCAAGCCCACCAAACAGCACTGATGGGTCCCACTTGGACACAGTACTGGATGCACAAGCAGAAACTATTGCAGTACAAGTGCTCAGGGATCAGCTACAGCGGGGATAAGCCCCTCATGTTGGTACTCAAAAAGGATAGGGTGATTTTTTTTGGGATCGCATATTGGTGCTCAAATGTTTATGGCCCTGAGTCATGAAGAAATATCATGACCTGCCAACAATGGGACACTATGTAGGAAAGAAGACTACCAACCTAATAAAGAGAACGTACAGCTGGAACGGATTGACAAAGGATGAGCCAGCTCAGATAGAATGCTACCTGACCTGTGCACAATCAAAATCTGACAGAACTGGGCAAAACGAACTCTTGCATCCACTAAAACAAGCAGAGGGACCATGGACATCAGCATCAGTTGGCTTCATAGTCAGTCTACCCACTTCAAAGGGGTTTGACGCGACTATTGTAGTTGTGGAAAGTTTCACCAAATATGGCCTGTTCAATCATGCTTAACTACAACCATAGCAGAAGACGTGTCATTCATCAGCTTATCACCCCTAGTCCAATGGACAAACTGAGTGAACTAACCAGTCCTTAGAGAAATATATCCAGTGTTACGCCTCAGCTGCTCAGGATATTTGGGCTGAGATCTGGCCTTAGCCCATCTCTCATATAATAATTCCCTGCACGCCTCTACTGGAATGCTGCTGCTGTATGCCATCTTAGGTTACAACCCAGAAATTACAATTGGCCCCCAAATTCAAAAAATACCCCATGACGAATAGCTTTATAACACACAATTTAAAAATACACCAGCAGGTGCAGAAGAAATTAATGAAATTCTCCCAGGAAGATAATCATTTTTCTGACTGAAAATAAAACAGCGCCAAATACCAGTTGGGCGACCTGGTGATGGTTGACACAAAAAATCTTAACCTAAAGGTACCCTGCTGCAAACTTGTCTGCAATAGGGCAGGACCAATCCCCAACAGTAAAGTCTTGCGTTTTGGTCCTTTTATATGAATTTTCCCTCACAGGAAGACTCATAAGCCCTTCCACGCGTCAGCACTGTCACTATTCAAAAAGAACCAAACTGCGGAGATTAAACACTTGTTGGTGGAAGGAATGTCAGAATTTGAGGTGAAGGTAACCTTGGGTTTGAGGAAATGTAAACTGGGGATTAAATCCTTTGTGGTGTGGGAAGGGTACCCCACCTACAACAACAGTTGAATTCCAGCCCAAGATTGTACTAATTATCAGGATCAAATCAACAGGTTCCTTGCACAAAATCCTATTTCCCCAACGCCTGCTGCTATGAAACCCCAGACCCTTACAGCCACTAAGCTGCTCTTACCTCACAAAAACTATGCTCTGGTAAAGGCTTCGGAGGGAGGAGTAGACCCTGTCCTTTTAGGAAAAGGTGATGTAAGGATCCTGGCTGCCCTATAAAATTGAATTGGTTAATCACCCCTTTTGATTAAAGAAGGGAAACGTCCCCAATCACTATCATTGGAAAAATTGGCTGATTTAGGGATCATTCTTGACAAGTGTTGGGTTTCTGCCAAGGCCCTTGACTCAATTTTATAACAAGTCAAAGAATGGAGGTGAGGATTTCGCCAGGATATTCGATTTTCCAAAGCTTATGTCATGAAAATCACAACAATTTGTGAGAATCTGAGCACAATTGGGCAGATTGAGACTGAAGTCTCAACAGGAAGGTCAGTCACAAAATTGATCTGGCAATGATCCCTTTAAAGGGAAAGAAAATTCTCTTAGGAAAGTTGTGAGATATGCTGTCATGCTAGATTCCTGATGGAAGCGAAAACTTTGGTTAACAGAAACTGAAAATTGAGGCATCTGCAATGAGTAAGCTGAGCCGCGACACAAAGTACCAGTTTTTAGGAAGGTTTGTGTGGACATTTGTAAGAATTGTCCCTCAAGTCCCCACCCCTCACTTCCCTTCAATTATAAAAACCCAGTACTCTGTTGATTTTAGAGTGCTGGAGTATTTTGTTTTATCCTTAATAAACCCTTAATTTTACTAAAATTCTTTAGACATTTTATAAGTTTCAACTATACTGGCAATCCCCAAGGAACCACCCCAACTGATAGAGGGTCCACACTCTTTTGTATCAGTAATGATGGTGGCCGTCACATTGGTATCTCATCTTTTTCTATTTCAGCATGGAAACCCTTGGACGTCATACCCTACATTTCTCGCAAGATGCCACAATCCAACAAAATGACTAATGAGATTCCTTAAGCGAACAGAATGACCAAACTCTCAACTTAATCCATCCAAACTATGAAGAAAATGGAATTGACGATTCAGTGATCACACCTTGGGGAGACTATTCTGAGACTAAACCTGACAAAATGATTGCCACTTCTCAAAATCAAGTACATGTTCAAAAGTATCAGGAGTATGGCCCAAAAGTAACCCAAGGAGGGCTGATCAACCTATTACTTAATAAAATTTTCCTTTGATCATGGAGAAAACAGAAATGAAGATTCAGCAGACACTACTCGAAGCAAAACAGCTGGATTGAACCTGACGAGGCCCTTGTTTCTGCATGTTATCAGGTGCATAGTCATCTAAGTCAGTAATAGCATCAAAATAGAAAACACTAATTGATGGAAAACTCCCCTCCCGCTAACCTTGGCAGTTTGACTGTAAGGAGAGTGTCTATAACTCTCCTGTTCCCAGCGTGGCAGTGCGCGGTGCACCAGGCCAACGCCAGGGAGATAGCCGTTATTGCCAAAGTGATTAGAGCCCAGCAGAGGGTGCTGGAGCAATAACAGCTTAGGCATAAAATTGCGAATTTTATAATAAAAACCCCAGTAAAGGCGACATGGTGCACATATTGAAAGGGGTAAGCGATCCAGGTTGGAGGGAACCTGGGCAAACATACAGTGCATGAGGGGAGAGCTGCAAGGTACTTGCAATGGCAAGGGTAACAGAGCGCGAGACCTCCTTGAAGAGGTTTGCACACAGGAGCGTTCAGAATATCATAAAATTTATAATAACATAAACGGGGAAAAGGTTTATTTGGGAAGTTGACCAACAAGGAATTTTGGTTGGGGAAAACGTTAATAAGCTTGAATGGGGGAATAGGGGTTATGCCGCAGTGGACCCAAGCACTGATTCACCAATAGGGAAACACTGCCATCTGAGTTGGTTAAATAGACTGAAACTGACTTCACTTGATTGATCAATTGAAATTGGATTTGACCTGAGCATGTTATTTTGAAATGAAACAGGTTTTGAAACCCTGCTCCTTGACAAACTAGATTGAACCATCTGCATTCATTTAATAGATCATTCATTTTAACGCTTGGCTCAATTTCAGGGGCTGAGCATCTGAAACACCACTAGTCCCTACTTGGGCATATTTTGCCCAAACCCAGCGTTGGTCCAGGGTGTGCCTCAGGTCAGGAAGGGCCTGCAGCTTCACCCTCTGGGCCTCCTGGCGCCCAGCCATGTCTTTAGGGTTGATCCCCACTATTATGTCATGTGCACATGACATACACTCTCCTCCCAATGGGGCTCAACCCCCCTCCAGGGGATTGCACCAGGGAAAAGTTCTTGTGGGCAGGGGCCAACTTCATGGCGGCGACAGTCAGTTTAGGTTGGGATCCCGCAGCTTGGGGAAAACGCTTGTGTAAGGAATCAATCAGATCTTGAACATGCACACAGTCGCGCACTAGAACCCAACTGTTCTCTGCAGCGCCAAAGCCCTTCCAGGATAATAGGTACTCGAGTCTTCTTTTAATGTGGCGTGAGGCAACTATTTCTTCCACCTCCCACTCAGGCGACCCATCCACGAGATAGACCTCAGGAGTCTCTGGTGGGGGGCCCTCAAACAGCGTCAGTTTGCTCTCATGAAACACAGAGAAGATCCAGAATGAGAAAGGGAGATCTAGCTGGTATGAGGCATGGCCCAACTTTCTAATAACGCGGTAGGGGACAATCCTCTTTGGTCCCAGCTTCTTACATGACTGCTTGATTGGGATGTTATGAGCATCAAGCATCATGAGATCCCCTTCCTTGTATGCTGGACCCACTTGGCGTTTACCATCAGCGTTCTCCTTATATACCTGCATAGCTGCCTCCAAGCTTGTGAAAACCCCCTGGTAGACCTTCTTGATTGTCTTGGCAAAGTCCACCACCGCTTCAACCTTCGACCCACAGCTGGGCTCCATGTTAAAGGCGGGGTTAAATCTATGGCTGGCGAAAAACGGGGAACAGCTGATCAAAGAGTGCAAGGTATTGTTTTAGCTAAACTGGGCCATGGGAAGGTGAAAGCCCAATCTGAATGATATGCAGCGGTGTAACACCGCAGAAACTGTTCCAAGCACTAGCTCACTCGTTCAGTCTGCCCATCTGATTGGGGATGATAGGCAGTTGAACAGCAAGGGCGAATCTGAAGAATCATACATAACTCTTCCCAAAAACGGAGGTAAACTGAGGGTCCTGGTCGCTGATAATTTCTTGGGGGACCCCATTGAGCGCAAACACATGATTGACTGAAAGCCTAGCCATCTCAGCTGCAGTTATAGTGGTTCTGCAAGGAATAAAGTGGGCAAACTTCGTGAACTGGTCCACCACTACCATGATTGCATCATAACCATCTGAGACTGGTAACTCCACAATGAAATCAACTGAGATGGAAGTCCAGGGCTCATCAGCCTTTTGGACTGGTACCAAAAACCCTGCTAAAGGTTGACGATTGGGTTTCATCTGGTTGCATACCAGGCACTCCTTACAATACCAGCCCACCTGAGCAGGCAAGCCCTTCCAATTGAATGTGTGAAGTATCAACTCCAAGGTCTTTGCTTTCCCCAAATGATCAATGGTGATTCCATCATGATGGTCCCGAATGATTTCCAGGCGCAGTGGTCCAGCAGGTACCCAAAGGCGTCCCTAGAACCACACCATCTCATCCTTCAATGATAGCCCCTGGATAGATTTTTTATTTGAAGAGCTCTTTGCAAGTACCATGGCATATTCGCCAGACAGCAGCTGAAAAGAAGAAAACCTTTCTGAACATATCATATTCCTCCGCGTTATCCAGAGGTGCAAGCGCTGGCCCGTTAGCCAGGGGAGAGGGAAGTAGCGACAAAATTTTACTTGGAGGGATCATAACCTGGGTGTTATGCACTTCTACCTCCTTGTGGTCAGGGGCTAAAGCAGGGTTGCAGTTCAAGGCATCCGCCAAACCATTATCCTTGCCCTTGGTGAACTCATACGTGAATGCAAATTGGGAAGGGGTCTCATGCCAATGGGTCTGTCATGGGGTTAAAACATGAGGAGCGCAGTAGTACAGCAAGGCACAGTGGTCTGTACGTATGCGGAATGGTTGGGTAGAGCCATGCAAGTGGTGACGCCAGTATGTCAGCACCTCCACCACTGCTAGTACTTCCTTGTCGTACATGGCGTAATTCAACTATGGCAAAGACATTTTCCTAGAAAAATATCCCACTGGATGCTCTATCCCATCTTCGCCTACTTGTAACAAGGCAGCTGCGATGGCGAAGTTGGAGGCATCATTAGACACAATGAACTCCTTTGAAGGGTCGACATGGCAAAGAACAATCGTGGACAGCAAGGTGCACTTCACTGCTTGGAAAGCATCCTCCAAAATGGGGGACCACTGAAGCACCTTGGCCCCGCTAGCCTTTTATAGGGGAGCTGCCACCTCAGATAGATTGGAAGTACACTTCTTGAGGAATTTACACGTCCCCAAAAAGCTCCTCAATTCCTTGACCAAGGTGGGGGTAGACCACTCACAAATTGCCTTCTCCTTGTCTGGAGTTATCATGTGTCCTTGGTCAAACACGACATTGCCCAGAAACGTGACTTGGGACTTGAAGAACTTGCACTTTGATATCTTTAACGTAAGGCTGGATGCCTTTAACCGCTCCACCGCTTCCCAAAGGTGGACTGCATGGGACTCCTGATCAGGGGAAAACACCAGGATATCATCCATGTAGGCAACCGCGCATACCCCTAACAGGTCCCCCAACGCTGCATCAATGCGGCGTTGAAAGATAGCAGGGACATTCTTGAGCCCAAAGGGCATGACGCAAAAATGGAATATTCCTTTTCTGGTGCAAAAAGCGGTTAACCACTCTTGTCCCTTCTTTATCTGGATCTGATTAAACGCATTGAGGCAATCCAGCTTGTAAAAGACCTTCGCCTTCTCCACACAACGCGCAATCTGTGAATCCAAAGGGATGGGATGGAGGTCTGGTACAGTGACATTGTTAAGGTTTCTTTAGTCCACACACTGGCATAAAGTACCATCAGACTTCTCCGCAAATAGTAGGGGGGAGCATACAGGGGAGGTACGCTGAAAAATCGCACCTTTGGCCAACTGTTCCTTCACCCACACATCCAACGCCTCTACCACCTGACAGTCAATGGGTAAATGGGGGAAGATATATGCACCAGATCTAGAGCGAGCTTGAAGTCACAATTAAAATCAGAGTGCTCAGGAAATGCGTTGGCGGATGCTGCGTCAAAAGAGGATTCCAAACCCTCCAAAAAGGAAGGTAAGGAAAAGCCCACGGGGGAAAGCCTTCATCAAAGGAGCAGATAAGGGGTGGGAACATTTGGCCAATGAGGTAATGGGCCCTGGACGTTATCCTCCAACAAGGGAACATATAACTGGTGACCGTTTATTATAGACAAGGATATCGTGTTTTCTTTCAAATAAGTGCGGACATCAAACTTTCTCCACCACTCAACTCCCAAAATAATGGGGAACAAGAGATGCTTGATAGCTTGGAAATGGTCGGACAGAAGATAGGCGCCCACCTGGTAGTCCACCAACCCAATGACGTTCAGCATAGGGATACTTAGAGAAGCCCCACCTCTAGCCATACCACCTGATGAGAAACTCAACTCAAGGTAGTCAGCCAGGTCTTGGTAACTAAAATTATTTGTGGCACTGGTATCCACTAAAATAGCTTTGCTGAACTTCCCAAGAGAGTATGTAAGGGTAGCAGTCAAAAGGAAGTATCCAGAGTGGGATTTATTCAAAGCAGAAAACGTCCCTACTTCACTTAAATATTCTTCTGGCTTTAGCAAACCATAAGGGTAGGTTTGGGAATCAAAGAAGGGGGAGGGATAGTTGGCCTCTCTTACTACTGAGGCCACATATTCCTCCATGCCTTCTGCATGACCATAAACGTTTTCATATTCTAAGCACAATTCCTTTTCAACTTACTGAGTGCTGTGAATCATGGAAGAGGTCAAACGGGGATTTTCTGGTGTGATTTCATACACAGGAATGGATTCTAGGTCTGAACCATGAGAGGTTAATATGGTTCAGAGACATATCGCAGGTTTTGTTATAAAACGCATTTTTAGACGCGAATGACCCTGTCCCTTAAACCGCGATGGAATGCCCAATGTTATTATGGCCAAAACCCCCAGGCTCATCTGCGCCAATTCCAATGGCATTGGCTGACCGCGCAGGTGAAAGAAAACTCGTTTATTTAAGTTAACATTGAGAAAGTTGGCGGAAAGTTGGGGAATCACGACTTTTGGACCTTAAAGCATCCAAATCCACCAGGTACAAACATGAAGGGTGGATACTTTCCAGTTGGAGGCAACCATAATAGCGCTGAGTTGCTCCAACCTTTGGGAAACAGAGGAAACAGCAGTGCGGCTAATAACAGCTGGAGCCCACAGCTGATGGCCACTGTTTCCACTTCGAAAAAAGTTCCACACAGAAAAAGTTCATGCACATAAAAAAGGGTTGTTCAGCTAAAGCAATTAGAGTGTCTATAACTCCCCTATTCCCATCGTGGCAGTGCGCAGTGCACCAGACCAATGCCACAGAACTAGTCATTAGTGCCAAAGTGATTAGAGCCCAGCAGAGGGTGCTAGAGCAATAACAGCTAAGGAATAAAATTGCGAATTTTATAATAAAAACCCCAGTAAAGGCGACGCGGTGCACATATTGAAAGGAGCTAAGTGACCCAGGTTGGAGGGAACCTGGGCAAACATACAGTGCATGAGGGGAGAGCTGCAAGGTACTTGCAATGGCAAGGGTAATAGAGCGCGAGACCTCCTTGAAGAGGTTTGCACACAGGAGCGTTCAGAATATCATAAAATTTATAATAACATAAACGGGGAAAAGGTTTATTTGGGAAGTTGACCAACAAGGAATTTTGGTTGGGGAAAACGTTAATAAGCTTGAATGGGGGAATAGGGGTTATGCCGCAGTGGACCCAAGCACTGATTCACCAATAGGGAAACACTGCCATCTGAGTTGGTTAAATAGACTGAAACTGACTTCACTTGAGTGATCAATTAAAGTTGGATTTGACCTGAGCGTGTTATTTTGAAATGAAACAGGCTTTGAAACCCCGCTCCTTAAAAACTAAATCGAACCATCTGCATTCATTTGGTAGATCATTCATTTTAGCGCCTGGCTCAATTTCAGGGGCTTGGCATCTGAAACACCACTAGTCCCTACTTGGGCATATTTTGCCCAAACCCAGCGTTGGTCCAGGGTGTGCCTCAGGTCAGGAGGGCCTGCAGCTTCACCCTCTGGGCCTCCTGGCGCCCAGCCATGTCTTTGGGGTTGATCCCCACTATTATGTCATGTGCACATGACATTGACCTCATAAATAAAGCGTAGTCAAGATTACTTCCAGCAATCAGCTTACTGATTGGAGCATAAATGATGTTCATAGACAGTACTTTCTGCACTTGTCCTCAGGTGGTTCTTGTTTACATATCATCAAAATGTTGATGACTTACGGATTATGGATTTTTTATAGGTATTGGGGTACCCCCAATGGAAGCCCAGTCTTTCTTTGGCACGTCAATTGTCTGACACACTGGAATAAAATCTCAAGATCACTATATGTATCAAATCATTTTAAATAAAAAACTGTTTAGACATATATTCTCAATTAATTGGCTGCATTTATATATTTTCTTTAATAGAAGACTAAAACTTCAACAGTTGACAGCTTTGAGCTTTAAAACTGAACATTGGCTTACAGTTTTACTAAAAGCCAAGAAAGTGGTGCTCACTACTGGGAACTCTAAGATGATTCAGTAAAAACATCGATTATGAATTATATAAAAAATTTTCAATCAGGAGAATTTACCCACAGACGGGGCAAAGAGTGTGACCATATGGTTCAATACTTCACCATATGAGGGGACTTCTCTATAGCTTGTGAGCTTGGAATTTTTTGGGCTACTTTTGAGTTCTCCTTACCTACATTTGATTTAAATTCAGTGTTGTGGATAGTTTTATCAACCATTTTTATATTTAATTTATTTATCTAAACTTTATATTTGACTAATATGTAGACAGAGTGTCTAACAAATTTAATTTTATTTTTAGTGATTCAGAATAATAAGTAGCTATAATTATCTCGCCTAAATTTCACGTTTTCATATGTAGTTAATAGACATAGTACTAAATTACTATCAATTATCTCACATTGGAGCGGCAATTTAAGATAGTTATAAATATGATCAAATACTTTAATCCCCGTAGGCGCAATTCATAAAATTATAATTTACTGATACCTTTCTAGTGGCCTGGTACTCAGATCCTTATTCCTCTATATTACCAACCTTTTTTCCAATGCTGGTGTAAACTTGTTGCTGATGGGTTTGTTGATGATATTTTAGCCATCTTCCAGTGTTTCAATGGTATATTACTAATTCCTACCATAAAGTAAATTGCCCTAAGGACAAAAGCTTAGAATCACTACCTTTTCTAATTACTATATAAATAATCTGACAATCCCTAGTGCTACTAAGTTACCAAAAGTTATTTTATTAATAAGAATGATGAATTTTGAGTAGGATATCAGAAGTAAACTGCAATTCTAGATGGGACTTGTTATTTGTTGTAGCTTGTGGAAGCTAATCAGAGAAAGAAGACTATCCACTGCAAGCCTTTAAGTCTCTGTCAGTATCTGATACCACAGTGTGTTTCTAGTTTTATACTTAATAAAACCTATTTCTGACAGCTAAAGTTTATCTTATGAATTTACCAAGATCACTGTCTTCCTACACTACCTGGACAATATGGTTCTTATTGACCTGTACAAAAAGGATTTGACGCCTAAAAGCCATTTCTAACAACCAGTAAATAATTAATTTAGAAAACAACATATTTACTATGTAACAACTACTGGATTGAAATACAGAGTGAGATGACGTTTCAGTTATTACTATACTACCATCATGTCCTCAACTATGCGGTATTTGTATATTTTATCCAATTACCAGACAACGAATTGGTAACAGGAGCTGAATGCTGCCTTTGTCATTTTGTCTATCCAAAAACTTTCCATATCTTTTAAATTGTGATGATGCATCACCATGAGGTGGCGCAGCAGCTTAAGCTAACCCAGCCTTGCTTTCCAATGTCATGTTATTCTATAAAACAATTTTCCGCCTACATCTATGACAATATTGAGGCCATTTAGATAATCATTAATTGATAGAAAAAAAACAAACCATAAATGCTATTCTGGATGATAAATTCTCCAGTTACAATGAAGATCAGTTCTGTATGTATTACAACTTCTTAATTTCTCCTAGTTTCAACGGTTGGATCAACGAGGACCTTATCCAGGACTAGAACAGATATGATAAGAGTTAACCTCCAAAGGAGTAACCCTGGACCCACAGGACCTAATACAATGATGGCCCTATTGGCCCCAAGGCCCACAAAGATCTCTAGGTTGAACAATTTTGGCTCTCAAAAATCCTGATAGGTCTTGTAAGAAGGACACTTTTATTTTAAAGTTTAGCTTTAGATAACAGTAATGAATGTAGCACAAGGTTGCAATATTTGCCTCGATATAAATCCCATAAATCTTAAACTTGCGTTGGATGTCTTGTCTGATGAGATGGAAAATTTTAGCACATTCACTTAGCTGACCAATGATCGCCTCAACCAAGTTAATAAAAACTTTCAGAAACTTTGAGGGTTGTAATGTGACAATATGGGTTGAACCAATCATCCTATTTCAACTCAGAATTTGGATTCTGAATCCCAAGTCAAAACGCCATAAGAATTTCTGGTTGAGGTTGGCTCATCACCAGAATTTGTTCCCTTCCAGCCATTCTTTAGGCTCAAAAGAGCTTAAACTATGGCCTGGGTAGGGCTCTCCAAAGGGCGATTATAGAAAAGGTCAAGCCCGCGCCATTCTATACCTCAATTCAGGACTTTGAAGTTTCCACAGTCGTGTAGTCCTCATGCCTCACATGGATTTCTGCGGCGTGACAAGGTTTTGTTGCATATAAAACCTTTAGCTTTTGGGGCTTTTGTCTTCCCTGGTTGCTCTTTCCTTTTCTTAGTTCACTCATGATCCCAGCAAAATGCTGGGAATCACCTCAATCGCCCTTTTATATTAGATAAGATAAAAAGGTTACTTTGGGGATTTAAAGTCTCGCTTACCTGTTGTTCTTTTGCCAAGTTTGAGATTTCCTGAATCTTGGAAGTTAAGACTGGTTGGTAGTATCCAGCTCCAACAGCTTACCTCAGTGGTTCAACTTGGTGTTGGACCTATTTTGAAGTCAATTAGCGGCGCCAAATGTAAGGCATCTGGTGAATAGAATTTGGGCGGTTCCATTCATTACATGAATTGGAAAATGAAAGTGAAAGCTGTAAAGCCAAAATACTGAGATACAAGACTTGTAGGGACAGCTAAACCACAAAGCTTCTTTGCCTCACTTAACTGGTAATGGGGAAGAAATCTAAGGTGATCTGGAAGGCATATGCAACAATTTGACCAGTAAAGCTCCTCAAACATTCGCCAAAATGGAACTTTCAGGCTAGCCACGAGTTTGCTATTAACACTCATTCTGCTTCTATAAAATCCGACTTTAAAACTAGTTTCAATTTAAAATTTATTAATGTGCAAGAAAGTATAGCTTCTTTCTTGCATGCTTACATGATTTCCATGGAGAAAGCGACTGATTGCCAGAAATTAAAAACATGTTCACTCCTATCTGAAAAGCATGGCTGGGAAACCCTGACTCCATATATGAGGGGTTATAGATGTGGAATAAAGTCTAAACAGCATTAATCTATGCATTCTATAGTGACAAAACCCTTTCAAAGAATATCAGGCTTTTATGGGCATCCATTGTAACAAAAAATAAGCCTGACTGAATTCAACTTCTTTTAAGCCCAGCTCTACCTTTGCTATCACCAACTATATCACTCTGTATGACGCTATAATCATGGTGGTTTCTAATGTTGAATTGTACCCTGAGATTTATTTACACATGATCAGACTAGGAGCAACCTAAATTACATCTAAAAAATAAAAGATCACTTGGCAATTCTCCTTCTTCAACACTGGATTTCAAGGCTTCTTCTACATCTTCCACCAATAGACTCCATGTTCACATTCTCGGCATTTCTGCTGATGGGACAAGCTGACAAAAAAGTAGTTGGATGCTTTCTCAGGACATAAAGTAATAAGATGGGCTTAAACAGCTTAACTATGGTTCAGAGGCCCAAAGTAACATTAATACTCTAATTAAATAAGGTAGGAGGATAAGTTTATTAATTAAATAGTAGCATTAGTTAAAGTACTAGGGGGAAATCAGGATTATGATAAGTGATAGGCAATTATCACGTGTAAAGGTTGAAGTAGATTTAGGGATATAGGAAGTGATGGAACAGTCCAGGATCAGATTTGGAGTAGATCAGGATTTATCATTGAAGGCTGAACAGAGATCAAAAATGATTGCACAGGTAAGTGGTATATCATTTTATGCCATTGGAAATGAATAGAGAGTAAGGCATAATAGGTGCCTTAAGGTGGTTGACTATAAGAGATCAATAATGAATATAACCTTGGGCTTAACATTAAGATGATATTAAGTCAGTTCAAGGATTCTTTCCTATCTCAATGGCCAGTGGAGCACTAATGGGGGTGATTTATCCAAAATTTGTTATAAACTCACCATTACTATAGGAAATCTCTCAGTGCTTTAAAATATATCAATTAATGATTTTAAGCCTTGATCTGATTAAAAATCAGTAAATGTAAACTGATGTTGATAGTAATAACAGATAAGTTGACATCAATTAAAGTAACAACTGAATAATAGCCCTAAAGTCAAGGCTTCCTCAAGTCTTGGATGAAGCCTGACACACAACATATAAACTTAAACAAATGAGAGTTTTGATGAATTTATTGTAATACCTCATCTCAATGCCAACTAATGCTGGAAACGATGTGCCAAAGTGGCTAATAGGCAATTCAACTATAAATGCGAGGCACTTCATGTTGACAAACCTGTAACGCCTCAAACCTATCTTATCACATATGTTAAACCTGAAACCCTTGTGACTATGAGATATAAAATTATTGAATTGTTTTATCCTGACAATCAAGAAACTGATACTGCTTACTCTTCTTCTGATGACTTGCCTGAGTTTATTACCCCACTGTCAGGGCGACGTCAGATAATGTTTAGACTGGCCTGTCAGTCAGGATGCAAATGCAATCAAAAGGAGAGCCAGAATGACAGTGTCATTGCCGCTTGGTTGACTTTAAGGTATACGGAAAGGTGAGTGAAAATTGAGGGCTGTCAAAACACAAGCTTACAAAGAAACCACTTAAGAAACCAGGCCGTTGTGGCTCCTGACCCAGGGGTGTACTCACGGGGAGTTGCAAGATCATATTGGGTAGTTTGGGGCTCCCCATAAGGAACTGGATGCAACACCATGGGCAGAGGGGCTGATCCTTGCCTGGAGTGGGGATAGTTGAGCCCACATAATACCAATACCCTGCTGGCGGATGGCCTTTAAAATTGAGGATAGTTCCAAGAAATTATTAATATGATAAGCCCAATTAGCTGTGGTGGGAGCTAGAGTTACTAGAATTCTGGGATTTCCCAGTTGATGTGAGTCCCGTGAGGCCACATTGAAGCAGTCGCAGGGGTTCAGCAAAGAAAAATTTGAAGTAAATCAAATAAATTTGTAGCGCAGGAAGACTTTTAATGTATTGTAAGATAAAAAAATCAATCATCAATTTTCTTGGTGAGTTATGACTGCTTAAACAGATTATTATTTTTGGGGAATAGCTTGGATAAGTGCGGGATTGAGGCCCTCAAGATTTGACCTAACCTGGAAAACTTCATGCGAAGAGAAGAGAAAAACGAAATTAATTTGAACTGACTTCAAGTGAATTAGTGGTGGGCTGAGTCACTATAAGTTTGTACACGTTGTTGCCTGAATTGCGAGTTTACCACTGTTTTAGTGATTAGCATGACAGAATCTCGCGCAATGGACAACAGGAACCTCCAAAGGCCACCCCACATAAGGGCAGTCCCAAGAGGTCAGAAATGGGTTAGAGATGCCCAACTTTCCTGCACCCAGTCACTTTGGCATCCTTTCAACCAAGTGGGATTCATCAATGAAGATCTGGATATTATTGGGGAGGGTTCCGAGCTGGTGGTGACGTTTGATGATGGCCTGATGCCATTGGCGAGTTCCACTGACAATTTGAAATTAGGCGCATTCTTCATAGAAGGCACACGCCCGTTGGTATTTGTTCCCTTTATTTTTAAGGTGGGCTTCAAACCAGCGACAAGATTTTTCAATGGTCTGATGCCATTGGCGAATTTTGCCAAGGATTCGACACTTGACACTTCATTTACCAAATGTACACGCCTGTCAAGCTTTGTTGCCCAGAGTTTGGGGCTTTTAGGCCTTAATGTCAAAGGCTTGTTACCATCAACTTTATGTAGACCTTTTGCCACATGTAGAAGCTGACTTTCTGTCACTTTGGCACAAAATCCCTCAATCTATCATACTAATTTGGCAGAAGTAGTTGTGTGGGCAGATGGCAGGGTTCTCAAAGAGAGAGCTGTTACCCATCTCTCATCCACCACATGGGGTGAGGTCACCCTGTGAGACTAGAGAAGCAGCTGGCCTTTTTGGACCCTTTTCTTAAAGGGAACGGGAATGCCACCCAGTCCAAGCAGAGGGGTGTTCCCCTGGACTTATGCCTGCCTCCATAATTTGTAGGCTTGTTAACACATTGGTGTACAAGTCCACAAGGTTCCTGTTCATGCCATCACTGACAATGGCTCTCCTCTGAATGTTATATCTTTTAAGCCAATGAATTATATATTAAGATCGCTTCTAATATACCTCACTACATAGAATATGGCTCTTCTGGGCTGCAAAGCCCAATCTATTGGATCCTACTCTTTGCTATCCATCTGAGTTAGTAAATTAGTCTTAGCTACTTCAGCCAATGCATTAGATAATTCGAGCTATGACCTCCTACTGGGAGCACAATTTCTTTAGTGACTATTTTGCCATAGTGCACTATAATGATGGGTTTCTATCCCTATTGAGACATAGAGTTCCACTATTTCTCATAACTTTGAAAGATAACAAAATGGATATAAAAGCTTGAGCCTACTTCTGGAAAAAGAGGATATGATTGACCAAATTGAGTATCATGTACAAGGCTCTTAAGTTTGGCTACCTCCTCTAATAATGGATGGACATGAGGTATGTTCTTTTACTTACCTAAGTTGATCCTAATACCACTAAAGTCTCAAGTTATAGCTAGTAAATAAATTTATGTTGTTGCCCTACAGGAATTCTATCTAAAATAAGTGGAATTGACACCCTTCAGTAAAAGAAGTCCTAAACTTTCCAGGGATCCTCAATCCAGCTTATGCTGTCCTAATATTGGTGTTGCTCGCTAACCAAACTGAAAACCCTGAAACAGTAGGTCAAATTAGCCTGCTCTCTAATTCTCAATCATTATATGTTGAAAAATAATGATGTCCACAGTATGAGAGCCTACACACTTTCAGTTTAGGGCCTCCCTGTCAGTAACCCAGGTAAAGATTTCAGTTGAAAGCAAGTTGACCAGTGAACGACAAGAAAAGGTTGACTTCTGCTGGATGGGTATATACCGCATATCATGCAGATAACTGTTTTTAAATTTGTATTGCATGGCATAAAGTTGCGCGGATCTGAACACCAGTATTGCAATGGGATGAAAATATGATCATTGTCGTATCTTGGTACATATAGAAAAACAGGTAAAATGACAAATGATTACACAATACATCTCTTTACCATTAATATAGTCTCACTACTCCCTTTAACGCTTGGAATACCCCAAGTTTTTTATATATTTCATCATAAAACAAACCACATGCTGAAAGAAAGTTCCCTCAAACTAATGACAATCTAGGTTAGGTCTCCAATTTTGAAGATATTGTAACTGCTCTGATTGCTATTTGGAAACTCAGCATTGCACAGCTGAATCTGTTAGCCACTTGGCAGAGGTACTTGGATAATCCAATCTCTACACCTTCATGGTCTCTGGAGTGGCTTAAATACTACTCAGTAAACATAGGCATCAAAGGGATTTATTTACTACCATGCTGTTAAATAAACCTAATTCATTGAGATTTTAAATTTAAATATATTTTTATAAACAAGCAAATAGGTAAGTTCATTTGCGGTAGTATGTCAGAGGGTGCGCTCTCTAGAAATAAAAACTGGGATTTAGATGATGCTACCCCCAGGATATATAGTGAACCTCTGATCTTAATTAAAAAAATAAGTTAGATTTGGAAGCCCATTTGATCCAAGCACTGATGGCTGGCCAGAAACTAAGCCAAATTTTAAATTAATTTAACTAAACAGTATCAATCTATCCAATTCTTGACTTTGAATAATTGGATTGCAACCATTATTGGTAAAGGAATTTCCTATGGTTCTAGTGTTATGGAAACCATCCTGCGTAGAATCTAATTGTTACATTACTATTACTAAAAGGTAAGCCCCTTTGGCTCTCCAAGAGTGGGTGCAACTATGGCCTCATATACAATGGGTAACCTTTTAATAATTGGAGGAAGGAAGAATACTATCTATAAATCCAGGGGATACATAAAGCACCAACGCTTCCCTTTGGAGATCTCTTGGTAGGCGCAAGAGGCCTCCACCACTAGTGGTTTAAATAGCATCTCCAATCTATCTCTATCAAAATAAAGGGAGATGAAACTCGTGGGATAGGTGACAGAGTTGGGTTTGCTTGGTCAATGGCCTTTCCCCATCTTATTGGTTTTGAGTTTGGAGTAATGTAATGCAAAGAATACCTTAAGTTTCCAAACACTTTGTCAGTAAACAAACCACATGCTGAAATAGAGTTCCCCCAATCTAATGGCGATATAGGTAAGTTTTCTTATTCAGAAAATTAATCCTGCACCAATGCAAGTTAAAAACTCAGCATGAATGGCTGAATCTGTTGAACCACTTGGCATAGTTACAGTGTCCAGTACAATCTCAATTAATTTAGGGTCTCTGAGTGGCGTACATACTACTCAGTAAACAAAGGCATCAAGAAGTTCCTTTATTTACCACGCTTTTAATAGACCTAATTATCGAGAATCCAAGTTAAAATAAAATAACATCAGAGCAAATAGGCAAGTTTGTTTTAATAGTGTGACAGTGGGTGCTTTCTCTAAAAACTTCAAACTGGGATTTGGGCGATGCTATCTCCAGGTTATAAAGTGAAGCTAGGAGCTAAAATAATTAAAATAGTTTAGGCATGGAAGCTCACTTGATCACAACATCAATGGATGGAAAGAAACTATACCAAATTTTTATTTATTTTACCTATATAGTAATGATCTATGCACTTTTTGACAATCAAAAACTGGTTTGCAACTATTACGGCAATGGTATTTCCTATAATTCCAGCATTAGGGAAACCATCACGCGTGAAATTAATTGTTACACCGCCAAGCTTCTGGTAATCTCTCTTTAATCTCTATCATACCGACAGATCCTCTCTACCTGTTAGTCCTAGCAATCCAACACTCTTCTATTTATTCCCCACTCTACTCTCTATAACCATTTTGGACTTGCTGATAGCAGTTCTTATACTACTTGGCTCAGCCAACTTTTTATCTCTGCCTAGGTTCCTGAGGTTTTTATTTACAAATTTGGTTTTATAATGGGTCTCTTTTTTAAATTAAACAAACTCCCTCAATATTAGATTTTGATGTAGTTTCCCCATCGGAATTGTGTATATTCATCCTATTATTCATTGAATTTTATTAAATATTTTTGTAAAGGCTTCAATTGACCACCTTATTCTAACTGTATATAAGTTATATATCACCAAACTTGGCAACCAACTGATATTATTATAATTTAAGCCTATCTCTCAGTCATATTGATTTTTCTGACATCCCCCTTTGACTAAGCAATACATTTCTTTTAAAGCCACTCTTCCTTATAAAATAAACTGCAAAAGAAGTGTTAAGGGCCAAGTTGATGCATCTGATGGCACATCAGTATCCTACTATTAGATTGTTGGCGCAAGGACAATAAACACGAGCTGAACTCTATCACATTGCCTAAGTTCCATGACATCCCAACTGAAGATAGTACTCCTGCCGTGGATGCTCAAGTTATCCTATCTCTGAATTAGCTCCTTCCAGAGTTTGTCAGCTATCTGCTATACTGGAGGGCTTAATTTGGTAACATCATGACTCAGCTACAAAGTGGTGCTGAGCCTCAACGAGGGCCTCATTCAAAGAGCTGTGCTTCTTATAGCCAACTACTTTGCTCGACTAGAATTGATGTTGGCTTTTGTACCTTACTCAGAGTATAGATTAGTTTGTAGCCTCTTACATTTTGTACGCTGGTTCCTTCTCAGTTAATCGAGGGAGATCCCTCATGCACCAAATCATTTTTGCACTATTTACGTAAAGTTTTAATATAATTACTTTAATTGTATGCATGCTAGGGTGTCTGCTGCATTTCAGGCCTTTATGAAGGTTACATGGAAAGATATCTCTCAATAATGTCCCTTATTGGTAACATGGGTTATCTCCCTTTTCCAGTTGAGCCTCATCCTGGAATGGGTTTTCACCAAGTGAAAGTTAAATGGTTGGCCAGGCAGCATAATATGTCATTTCACATATTCCTGAAGTTACATTATAATGGATGATTTCTTCATTAACTGTCTAGAGCTGGGTGCATCTTTTTCTCCCCAGATGGGGATGCAACTGCATTCTCTTTGTTCACTCCATTTATACCCCCATTAATATCTTTGTTTTTAATATCTCATGACAGTCAGTGGCTGTGGTTTCATGTTTTCATCTAGTGTTTCAGTAGCACTTCCATATCAAATATTGGTCTGCTATTTTGTCTCCTTTTCATCCCAGCCTGTGGGCTCCTAGTTTTTGTTAATCTGCTAAGCCATATGTGAAAGCTTCCCCACTCCTGAGAACGGATCTTCCCCTGAGTTGTTGCCAGAGCCGCCTTCTCCTAAACTAGCCTAACCCAGTGTAAGATGAAATCATGGTAACTGGGGCTTCCAAGATATCCAGCAGCATGGACACAAACGTTGAAGTAGCGGTTATTCCACAGGTGATTGTTGCATGAGGCAGATAGGGGAGGCTAATGATGACATGATTAGCTATGGTGCAAAATGTGAGTGATACAAATCTGTTGATTGGTAGTTGATAATAGATTGCTGTCAATTTTATATTATCTACTGGTGCTGGTGCTTCTTAATAGTGTTATTTTTCAATTCAATTTATTCGAGGTACGCTGATCAGGGGATGGACAGTACCAAACACAACACTCAAAACAACAAAACAAAACTACTAACCAGGTGGGAAGCAGAAACTGCTAACCCACCATGGCAGAGGGTGAGGAGGGGTCAGGGGGTTGGTTTTCAGAAAGACTCAACTCGATCAAGGGATGGTGGTTACAGTACTGGATCAGAGCAGAGAGCCAGGGCGTTGGGGCATCCACATAGTAAGGGTTGAGGTCAGCGTAGTAGGAGTTTTCCTCTTCTGCATCAAGATAATGATGGGAAAGTGTTTCAACAAAAGCTGCGAGGAGAACTTCAGCTTCTTTGCGGGCTTCAGGAAGTTGGGTGAAAAGGGAGATACTGTGGCGGGTGATTTTGGCTGAGGGGTTGAATGAAGCAATCGTTGCGACATTCATAACAGCAACTTCAGCATCATTGAATAGTTTTGAGATGTCACTGCAGGGAGATTCAGGGAAGTCGGGGGGAAGAAGAGGGTGGGCAGGCCATGCTGGAGCTGAGCCACTGACTGGGCCACCGCGGTGCGTAGTTTTGGGCAATGAGGAGAGGCCATTGCAGCTAAGGCGAGCTGGTGATCACTTTGGAAGGGGGCTGTATTGGGCAGAGGAGCGAAATGGCGAGGGGTAGTGGTTTCATCAAAGTCAGGAAGGAAAATTCTGCCTGACCATAGTCGCCTTGGCAGAGAGGTTGACCTGTATGCTTACTAATGAGGACATTACCTGATTTGTCAGTTTCAGCCAATAGATCCCATGGATTTTGGTTCACTGGTTTAGTGGCGTTCGAATTTGGGTGGGTGGGATTGGGCGAATGGGCAGCTGCTTGGGTGCCAATGGTGGTTCAAGCATTGCTCTGATTGGCTGGGGTAGATTTAGGTGGGAGAGTGAGGCTGGAGGTTTTTGGGGGGCTGATTTTCCATGTGGGCCCACTGAACGAGATTGGAGGGTGGGAGGGGGCAACAAAGCGCCCCATACTGAACCTCCAGAAGGGGGCTCAGAAGCCGCAGCAGTGGACTTGACCTGAGGGCACGCTCTTTTTGCATGGTCAAGGCCAAAGCAGAGGGAACAAATCTGCCTACAATTATTTTCCTGAGCCCAAAAGAAATTAATAGTGTTATTTTTCATAAATATTATAATTATTACTGCTTTTTATGTGTCTTTTACAGTATATATTTAGTTTTTTTGTAAGCGCGGAGAAACTTGGTGTGACACTATTGAAAATGTAAAGACTTGATTTTTTTCTACAACCCAAACACTTCTACAGAAATTTATACTCTGAAAATATTGGCACTAACTTCACTAGATTAGGGACACAGGATGACTAATTTGTATATACAGATTTTGGATGCCATGAAATATAGATGACTGATTCTCATTAGGACTACTATAATCAAGAATTTATATATCTTTGACTTGTCTGTATTACTTGATGAATCTTCTCCTCCCAGTCCATAGTTGAACCCAATCTCTTATATGTTAATTAGTGAATTTATATTGATTTAAAATCATTAATGATGAGGTGTTGTAGCATATCAAGTTAGTTCCTGCTCCACTATGGGTCTGGTTTTGATTGAAACATGTTTAAAACTAGCACAGACTAAAAAAAAATCGGCGTGGTATATTTGTCCCAAGATCAATCTGCCTTGTTTACGTTTATAATCATTAATGATAATAAGTCTAAAATAGTTTATGACTCATTTGCATTTATATAGATTTATAGCTTTCTAGTTTGACTAAAATAAGACTAGCCAAGAGAAAACTATAGAGTTTGATATTTAAAACCCCCAGAAA
Organism: Massospora cicadina; assembly: GCA_022478985.1. Classification (NCBI taxonomy): domain Eukaryota; kingdom Fungi; phylum Entomophthoromycota; class Entomophthoromycetes; order Entomophthorales; family Entomophthoraceae; genus Massospora; species Massospora cicadina. Next base: position 42,242 of record JAKSZP010018890.1, on the reverse strand, counting down.
ACCTCAAATATAGGTTTTGTTTAGTTTTCCATAAATTTTTATTATTAATTTTTGGTTTAGTTTGAGGAAATTGACTGGAAATCAATAGGCAAGAGGCCGCCTCGTTTAGACAAAAAAATAATAGAAAGTCCTTATTGGATTTGGGCTATCACCATCTCTTGCTATCACACAAGAGAGCCTACAGCCTTACCTTTAATAAACAACCTTTGCAAAAATTACAACCTTCACGTTTATATTGACTATATCCTGGTACAAAAATATCAATCACGAGCACATGCAAAGGGTCCTGTAGCTATACTATCTACCCTTCATAAAGTGCACTTGTACATGAAATATTCAGAAGTGAGTTCTTTAGTAGTAAATTACTTTCCAGGGTAATCTGGTTTTGAAAGACGGTATTTAATACCTTCCTAGTAAACTTGAAGCTAATCATAGGTTGCCCACCCTCACGATGCAAAAACAACTTTACAGCTTCTTAAGCGCTGTTTTCTTTCTTAATAAGTTTCTTCCAATGTTATTTTAATTGGAGGGACCCCTACACCCCTTGATGGGGCAAACATTCCATTCAAGTGAATGAAAGCCTGCAAATAAGAGTATGATGCCATTAAGGAGCTATTTGTTCCCAACTCTATCTTTAAGCATGCTGACATATCTAAGCCCTTTATTGTGGCATGTGATGCATCTGTGGCATCCATGGGGGCTTTATTACTCCAGGACCATTATATAGCTAAAACCCCTGTTACATACTTTTCTTGAAAGTTCACTTCCTCTGAACATTTATTAGAAATTTATGGTAAGGAGCTTGGCCAGTGGCATGGGCGCTCACGTATTGGCGGTATCTTCTACAGGGAGCGCAGCACAAAGTTGTCATTGGAACGGACCATCAATCTTTCATGTATTTTTAGGAAGCCTCAGAAATTGGCCCATTATTAAGCCTGGACATATTTACAAAATTTTAAGTTTAGACTTTAGATAAAAGCTTGTTAAGGGAGACCTATATGACTTCCTAATATGTTAAAGTTACAACCCTTCATAAGCCCTATCAATGAGGAGTCCCAATAACTGAACATGGTCATCCAACCCACTCACATCCTAGCTATTTACCCTTGCCGTCTCCATTGTGGACTGGGCTCCTGATGTACCATTGACTTACCACATGTTGGCTTCACCAACATCTTGTTAGAAGCGCTGGAACTATTTGATCAACAGACAACCTCTCCCAATAAAAGTAACCACTATAGTTGAAGGATAGGATGATTCTGCTTGGAAGCAGAGTTTGTACTTCCCCCTGCTTTGCAACAAAGTCCTAAAGAACACCATGACCTCCCAGCGGAGAGTCATCCAAGAATCAAAAGATGTGTTGATCATATAAAAAGCTATTTGATTGGCCTGTTATCTTTAAAAGATATGCCCACATGTATAGTGAATTATGCTACTTGTACCCAGGCAAAATATGACAGACTATGGAGGAATGGTCCACTACATCTACTACAAAAGGTGGAAGGGCCTTGAACCTCCATATCTTTTGACCTAAATTGTAAACCTATCTTCCAATGGGTTTGACGCAATAATGGTTGTGGTATATTGGTTCACCATGTTTTCACTATTCATCCCCTTTCATTCATCCATTTTCTCAATAGTAAACTGGATCTTTTTGTTACCCATGTCAATGCTAAGTTGGCCTACCATCAAAAGTAGTGGTTTCTTGGGGTCTTCAAATTACAGCACAATTCTGGAATGCTCTGTTAGCCATACTAAAATAAAGCATTTCATTCTACCGCCTATCATCTGTAGTTTGACAGGCATACAGAAAGGGTCAACAAGATCCTGGATCAGTATCCTCGCCACTATGCCTCTGCTACCCAGGACTCTTGGGCTTTAAATCTACCCTTGGTACAATTTTCTTACAACAACGCAAACCATTCTTCCACAAACTTCTCTCAATATGAAACTACTTTAATATCTAACCCCTCTTTTTAATTTGACCCTCACATTCTCTCTGAAGATCCTGCAACTGAAGGAATGCATCATGAAATACTGGATACCCAAAACTTGGCTTGTGAACATTTATTAAAGGCCATCAATATCTACAAGAAGTTGGTGGATTGCAAACATCTTCCCACTCATGACTTTTTTTTTAGTACTAGATGGTCCCCCCACTCATGACTTTAATGGAAAGCTTCTTGGGTGTATTAGTTATGCAAAATTTAAAAATGAAAGTCCCCTCTTAGAAAATTGCAAGCATACATTTGGGTTATCATGTGGTGTAAAAAGATCTTAATAATGGAGATTTCCTTCTGACACTAGCTTACCATTAAAAGCAGCATAATTTTTTCATGATCCCAGCTTTTCCTTTTAAGGGTGAAAGGCAAATCCACCCTTGATTCAATTTTAGTGGATGACAACCAGGAGGTCAAGGTTGAACAGGACCTGTCTTCAATAAAATCTTGTCGCTTAATTCAGTGTCTGGTTTCATGAAAGGGTTTCCCTTAGATGAAAATAGCTGGGTGAGCGCCAAGGATTGCACCAACTGCAAGGAGCTGGTGGAAACTTTCCAAAAATACCACCTCACAGCCCTCCATTCCCCAAGAAGGTTGGTGCCATCCTTGATATTAAGTCACCTAAAGCACACAAGAAAAACTCACCTGGGTAAGCCCTGAAGTAGGAGCACCTCCTGCTCAAAATGGAAAGATAAAGTTATGTCTGGGGATCAGCCTCTATACCTGGACATGAAGGAGAAACCTTGTATGACTTAAAAAAGAACAAAAAAGACTACTTTGCCGCTCATCAATAAGGGTGACCTATACCTTATAGTAGATGCGCAATAAGTTACAGCCTATCCCCTTGAAGCTTCCCTCTTGATAGCCTTCCCTACTAAGGAGTTGCTGGAAAGGATTAGGGGCTGCGCAATGAGGTGGTGAAAGCCAGAGGACATCATCGACCTTCAGATGCCTTCCCATTTAGCACCATATTCATTAAATAAGGGGTTCATTCCTTCCAGAATATAAACCAAATTTGAATACAAAGAAGCCAATTGTATTGAATCAAGTTTGGTAAACACCTCCATGCCTTATGACTCGATTGATGGTGTGGTGAGCCCATACTTAATAGATTTGGGCATTCCAAACCCATTCAGTTTGAACTGGAATCAGCCCTACCATCCCTGATCATCGGTAGATCCATAAGTTTGGCTGGGTAGATTGCCACTAACCGTCAAGATGTGACCTACTGTAAAGATACCCTATAAAAACTTTGGATTCAATATTTCAAACGAGTGTTGATAAATTAATTCACCAGATTGGATCAGAATTATTACTGATATCACATAGTCAATCCATCAGGATTTTGCTATATTGGAATTTTTTTGCTACATTACACACCCCTTTTATTCCCCAAATAGATTATAGTATATCAGACCCTAAAAGGTTCTATTATCAGTTCATATTTCAATTTTCCTAACTTAAATAAATCTTAAATTTTACAAAAACTTGAATTTTGATAGTCTGTAGTTTCCACTGTTTGCCATGTTCCACAATCTTTGTTATGTTAGGCCCATAGTGGCACTTTTTATTCTATCCAATAAACTTTTTGGTCAACTATACCAAGGTATCCTGGTTGTTGTTATAAGTATCAAATTAACTATATTAGCAGGCCAGTCTTATCTTTATCAGCTGGTTCCATGACAAGTAAACTCAGCATAGTATATTGCCTGAGCTGACAAGTATATTTACTTTAAAAAAAGTGTCATCTTGGCTCAGTTAGTTAAGTAAGTCACTATTCTCTTTGTGGCTGGGAAGGCATAGCTAATATGATATTTAAAGTTGTTTTATAAAAATTTAATGTTAAAGCATCTTAACTTTTTGGTAACAACACTGGCAAGGGTGCGTTATTAATTTTGGTTTCTTAAATGGGATTATTGAACTTTATGCAGAAGTAGAATATCCCTTTTTAATTCCGCAATGTTTTTCCATACTATTGTCCTCAGTTGATGCCACATAATAAATGATATGCAACTTTATAGAATAGCCAGCTGAGTTTGATCAGTTTGATTTAGAGTATTTTGTATTAGGTACATCAGAGATAGCACATCAGCAGAGAAAATTCACCATTTGTAGTATTGTATTCTCATTTTTCAAAACTTGTAGATTGGCATAATATAAGACGTTATAAGGATCACAGGCATGGCGGAAAATGATCTGAGCATCATCATGTCTTGATACCTTGGCCCCAACCACCAACGAAGCCTTATATTAAAGCATTTAGGAATGTCAATTTCTTCATCTGGTTAGATTTATGGTGAAAAAGGTAATTTTTGTCTAATTATAAATTCTGGATAATTAAACTTGTTAACAATAAAGTTTTTAGCATTATCTAAGACATGATGGTTTCAAAAATCTTCAGCGTTACCAATTCTTGGCCAGTTGTGGCAAAAAATTATTAAAATGGTCAGTTTAGTCCAGTCATCTTTAAAACCATAGTAATCTTGAACAGCTCCATGAAGTTGTAGCTGTTCCCTTCTGATAAATTTGGTAAGTTTTTCAGGGTTCACTTGATAATAACTATTTATCTTAAGGGCTCAGTAATAGTGAAATGAACCTGCTGGGTGATTTTTATTGGCGGCGTGGGTGGTTGAATTGACAGAAGCAATGGCCACTAAGGTAACAAATAAAGAAGTTGTTGTAGCAGCGGTAGTAGCCTGGACTATAGTTTAAAGAACATTAATATGGTTCAAAACCTGTAGATGGGGTTTATGTAAAAACCATACCAAAATTGGGTGTAAACTGAACCTTATCAACTATGGTTTCAGACTTGGGTGGATGGTTCTGTAAGGTTCCAATACTCAGCTATTAAGCTGATTAGAACCTTACAACCCTTTATAACTAAGAAGGAGGCCAAACCTAAGGCTCTCCCTCTTACTTATCTCTTTAATATAGGGCATACCCTAGATGAGAGATGGGTAGCAGATGTCTTCTCATTTTCCCTCCCCAAACCCTAGTACAATTTCAAAGCCCAATCAAATTATCATCTCTAAATCTGTAGAACAACAATTGCAAAAGATCAACCAGTTCTATATAGATTTTAGAAAGTCTTATAGAATGATTTTTTAAAGGGCTAAACTCACTCTAAAAAGAGGGCTTCAACTGAGATGCTCTCAATTGTGAAAGATTTACAACACAGAGTATCCTTTTTATTTAACTGAGGTAAGCCAACCAGGGGATGGAACACAGAGTATCCTCAGATAAATAAATGACTAAAATTATCCTTTATATATTCAAATTTTAGCGGTAAAGGTAAGTGGTAGGATTCAATAAATTAAACTTTGGGTAATAAAGTAAATATGACATTTGGAATGTGGTGTTGAATTTAGGTTTTTGTGTTGCTCGCTGGTGCATTTTGCACCTAATTTCCAACAAATATTTGCATAAGAAATCCAATTCTCTACTGCATGGATATTTGATTATTAGGGTAGTAACTGACCACTTATAGTAACTAATAATACAAGAAAAAAAAAGATATGTTTTTACTCTCTTTCCGCTCAGTGTAACTTTCTGAGCAAATTATATGGAAAACAAAAAATGTAAATTTCAATCATCTGCTGTAGTTTCGCTCCAATGTCCTCAGATTCTCTGCTGGTTGCTCAAGTGTGGGGAAGCGGCGAAACTCCCCCTGCCATTTTCCATCCAGCATGAAAACTCACTTGGACTGGCTCACCCATTAATATCAAACTCTTGGAAAGATTTATTCCTCCAAGGATCTTGATGCTCACCTCGCTTGTACCTAAGCAGTACCTCACTGCCCCCTGGTGCAACATGCGTTTTGGCCTTAGGGTCAACTATGGGAAACTTTTCCCCTACCATGACCAAGCCATAATCGAAATGACTCAGGCAGTGATGACTACGGCGGTTTTATATATTTCCTCCCCTATAAGGGATATTTTGATCTCAGCTTTACCTGTGAAGCTGATGCCACCACTGTAACAACTGTGCCCTTGGTATTCCAGGGTACCCCTCGCCCCACAATTTGGAGCTGGATCCCAGCAGATACCACTTTGGTGGTACAGTTTGCTGGTTTGCCCACCCACCTCCCCCTGAGGTGCTCCACCAGGAGCTGATGAATGGTTTGGCATCCTATGGCTTCAACCCCAACCTACAACTTGTGGTTCAAATGGGGCCATATGCCTCACTGGGCCTCAGGTGTATGCAACAATCAGCCCTGAATCAATAAAATCGCATTGTCAACTCCCCCTCATGCCATCATTCCTTCTGCCCCTGACCATCCATTCTGAGCCCGTATTGAGGACGGACAGACAATCTGTCCGTCCTGTTTCAAGTTTTACCACTCAAAATGTAAGTGCCCTTCCTTAACTGCTTCTGATGGCTTGGACTTTTCATTTCCAGCTTCCAATCTGCTGCCCACCCCGCGCCAGCTCCAATATGGGGTACAATCCTACCCTTACCTCCCCCAAAGCCTGTTGCTGCAGCTGCACCTACAGCCACCAATCAGCCTCCTCCTCGCCCAAGTGCCACAAATGATCCCTTCAATAAAGCACTGGATTGGACCCCAGTTGATCCCATGCTTCCTCCAACAAATCAACCAAACCTCAACCATACGCTGATTCCCCAATTTAGTTTAACCAGAACCCATGGGAGTTATTGTCTGAAATTGATGATTCAGGTAATCTCATTGAAGAACCATCTCTACAAATCAAGTGGTTCAGTAATGCAGAATGAGACGCCAAATACCCCCCCCCATTTATATGCCCCACAGGCAAATGCCAATTCAATATGCAATGACCACCAGCTTGCAGTCAAAGCAGCTGCCATGCCAGATTGTTGTCCCTGTGAAAAGCTGTCAGTAAATTAGTGGCGATGCTCACAGGAGGTAATCCCCTCCTGTTATCCCATCAACTCTCACCCCATAAAGTAAAATTACAGTGAAGCAATTGCACAAAAATGTCAATGACGCTATCCATAGCGTGGTAACTGTAGCACAGAATCCCAAAGCTAAGATTACCTGAACTAATATTGCCATGTTCAGTAAACTCCCAGATGCCCACATTAATTCTGAAAAGGCTTTAGCCAATTATATCAGCTCCATTTTTTAGCTGGCAATTTCCATGAGATACCAATCATTAGTGATATCAAACCACATTCCACCAATGCCCTGATGCCCTTGCTCTCCGCCTTGATACAAGCCCTACTCTGGGATGAGAAAGCTGCTGCTGAAGATGAGCCCCCAATCCTCCCTCCCCTTCCACTATGGTTGAAAAAGCGTATTTCCGCTGCCCACCTGGTTGGTTGTTTGCAATTTGTGTGTATCATTCAATCCACTCATTTTGGGCGTTTTGGTTAATTCAATTAGTTATGTTAGTTTTTTGTTTTTTTGGTAATGTCCGTCCCCTGGTCAGCTTACCTTGAATAAATCAGAATAAAGGATGTAGTTTTTATATGATTTTTATTTGTGACTGCATGGAGGTTAAGAAATGAACCTTATTAATATCTTGGTGCTTAGTATCTAATTGTTAAGGCTTGAAGTTCGGATTAGCCTAAGCTAGTCATAAATTAGGAAAATTTAGGATACAACCTATCAGATCTAATGAGACTCACCTCACTTTTAAGGAATGGCCGATGCAGGGCTATGACAGGTAGGATAGATCCTTGAAGTAAGGTTTTGATATATTTTACTAATCATTTGATGGGAAAATATTTGCACCTTGCGAGGCCCCCTCCAACCCTGTAAAAGGGGCCAGTCTCCACGTTGTAAGTTAAACTAAATTCGTTGTAAGACATGAGGGACCTTTGATGTCTCTCTTGATTCTGCCACATGGTCGGTGAAATCTGTCTTTCCAAACCTGTGTTATTTACCTGAGTTTTATTAATAAAAAAGTGTTATTCCGAATTGAAGGGTTCCACCAATAACCAACCAAGGTCTTTTAGGCTAATATAATTTCTTTCTTTATTTGAAACATTTTTTACAATATTGTACTTGTAATTGTCCAACATCACCCCCTTCAATAGTTTTAGGGGTGAATAACGCTGCAAGAACTGGCCATGCACTCAGTTGACATTGGCTCCAGAAGCAAGGGATTTGATAGAGTACTCATCCCCTCACTTATATGTGACTACAAATGGGCCTTCCCAGATAGAACTGAACATCTCACTTATAGGAGTGATTCTGTTGTGATAATACAAACCAAGTTAGATACTTGGAAGGAAGAAAGAGGGGCTTGGAGCTCATTAGCTGATTGGCCTTCTTTAGTGACTGTCTTGGCCAATTTGGTCATAGCCTCTGCTTGTAGATGGATAACGTGCTAGCCAAATTTTTCATGGCTTGCTCTAGGTCATTTCTGTCAGTGAAAATGTCTTTGACTAGTAGGGCTGGTACCCCAGGTTCTCATATATACAACACATGGAAAGGGGACAGCTTGAGGATGAGATGGTAGCTAATCTGGTAGGCCATGAGGGCACTAGGTAAATAGAGATCCCAGTGTAGAGGGTCAAAGCTAGCCAATTTGCAGAGAATAGAGACTAGGTTCCATTAACTCTTTCTTTGGCACCATTTTTAGATGGTTTATAGGGGCCCAAGAAGATTTGTTGTGTCCCCAAGGAGGTGGCAAAGAGCTTTACTACTCAGGAGGTAAAGTTTTTCCCGTTGACACAAAGGAGGACCTGGGGGCAGCCATGCCGCGTGAAGATATATTGAAGTAAGAAGGTGAAAGTGGCTTTTGCAGTCTGAGCTGGGAGAGCAACAGCTTCAACAATTTGGTAAAATGGTCAATTCCAACCAATATACAACAATTCCCCTAATAATCTGAGGTAGAGGAAATACCACAACCAAACTTATGGTGTGGAAAGGTTGTTGGGGCGTCATAGGTTGATACTAATATTGGTCTGATCTGGATATGTCTTTACAGGTCAGTTAGTCATCCAAGAATTCAGTTATGGTTTCCATGATGCCCTCCTAGTAATACCGCTCTTTAACCCACTTGTAGGTTTTTGGACTCCACAATGGCCCATAATAGTGTGAAACTCCATGATCACAGTGACTTGCTTGGATGGCTGGAGACAGGACAACCAGTTTACTCCTACTTTCTTATATAACTTCCCACTTTCCACTTTGGTGTTGTGGGAGTGCTGTGCTAGCATCTATGTACTGGTTCATCTTTATCAGCCCACGCGTCAGGAGTTATAAGGAGGTCATGCAACTTCTCTGCTTCTCTATTGTCAAGGTGTAGGACAGGCAGCCGCATCAACCCATCAACGTTCATATGGTTCATCCCAGCTCAATGATCAATGGTCATATCATAGTGCCTGAGCTTAAGAGCCCAGCGAGCCAACCTCCCATTGAGGTCCTTCATATTTTCTAACAACTTCAAGGATGCTTGGTCAGTAATTACTTTGAATGACGTCCAATTTAAGAAGTTGTGTTAGTGTTTGACAGAGAGCAGGACGGCAAGACACTCCTCGTCATTGACGCTGTAGTTGCGCTCAGCTTTTGAGAGCATCTTACTGAAATAAAGCACAGGATGATCGACCCATGTTCATCCAAATGAGCTAAAATAGCTCCAACAGCGTATTCAGAGGCGTCTGTGAACAACATGAAAGGCTTGCCATAGCCAGGGTGACGGAGGATAAGCCTTTTTTGCAATAGCTCCTCTAAGGTCTCAAATGCGGCTTTGTGTTCAGCACCCCACTGAAAAGGGGTGTTCTTAGCCAAGAGAAGTACAAGGGGCTCACTAAGCTGGGCGAATTTGGGGATTAATTGATGGTAATAACCCATCATGCCCAAGAATACTTGTATGTCGCAAAGGTTTTTGGGCACAGGCATTTTAGATATTGCTTCCACCTTGTCATGAAGGGCTGAATCCCACCTTGAGAGATAGCGTGCCCAAGGAAATCCAATTTTTAGAAGAAAGTGCACTTGGAGGGCTTCAATTTGATGTTAAATGCCCGCAAGCGTTATAACACTTACTTTAGATGTGTAAGGTGCTCGTTAAAGGTCTTTGAGAGTACTGTGATGTCATTGAGATAGACAATCAAAACAGCTAAGCTTGAGATCCTGAAAAATATGATCCATCGCCCGCTGAAAAGTGGCAGGCGCATTGCATAACCACTGGGTTAACTGAGTGTTTTTTAAAAAGGCCCCCACTACAGATAAGGGCGCACTTCTTCTGATCCTTTGGAAAAAAGTCCTCTGCCAATACCCACTATCCAAGTCCATGGCAGAAAAGAACTTGGACCCAGAGAGTTGGGTCAGAGCATCATCAATACGTGGGATAGGGTAGCTGTCCTTCTTGGTGAGGTTGTTCAGCTTACAGTAGTCCATAACAACCTGATGACCTCCAATTTTCTTCTTTATAAGTAGAAGAGGGTTATGACCAAGGGCCTTAGGACAGCATCAGCAACCCAGCGTCCAACAACTTTTTTAGCTTCGTCTGCATCTGTAACTCTACAGTTTTTGATTTATGGTAGGGTTTAAAGCGGATGGGTGAGCTTCCCCATCGTAAATGGTATGAGTCCAACCCTTCATATGTCCATAGTCATTATCAGATTTGGACAAGATATCTATAGGACTCCAACAAACTATGAACTTCATTAAACTCTGCAGGGGTTAGATTATCAGAGATATGAACAGTGGGCATAGTGCATAACAATTGATCAGCAGTTAGGCCCATATCCGCCATAGTCCCAATACAGTGAGCTTGTTGAATGTCCTCAATAGGGACCAGCAGGCCTCTTCCAATATCTTGATGCTTATTGAAGACCATGTCCTTCTTGGTGAGATTCCCCAGCAGGAGATTGTTGGTAGCTGATAATCTGTGTCTAGACCACCTGGCAAGACTCTAGGCTCAAGAGGGCTAACTCCAACAAAGCTTATTAGTTAAATAAACATTTGTGGGGGTTTTTTAAGGTAATCTTTGTGTCAACTACCTTTTTTCACCCGCCTTGATTACCACCTAAACATAGGCATAGAAAGGGATACGCTCTAGGGCGTCCACTTATTCGGTCAGCTTTTTTGTATTATGCCATTCCTTGGTTTAATATAGGGATAAGGCGGAAGAGGGATACCCTACTGTGCAAGCATATTCCTTTTTATTAAGCTCTTCATTGGTCAGAATTAGAGGAATGTCATAGTTAAGAAGGTAGAGATATCCCTGCTTCAAGTTAATAACCCCTTAAAAATTGAGCATGAACTGGGTACCAATGAGTAGATCATAGGTATTGTTGGAAAAGGCCACCGCTGGATATGACAAGATGATCTTCCCAAAACAAATGGGCAGAGAAAAGTAAGCTCCAAGTGTGCAGGTGTTGTTTGGCCCCGCAGTTCCAAACTCTTGTGTATAGTCAAGGTCAAGGGCTAGCTTAATTTCTTCATAAGTTTGAATGACATAACGTTCACAGGGGATTATGTGTCAATGATAGCCCTAAACCACATTACATTAACGATGTCCTCTACTTTAGTTAAAGTTCCACTCAAGTTGGGGGGAAGAGCGAGGACCTCCTTTAGACGGAGAGTAGAGGCAAAGCTTTTGGCAATTTCAGGGTATCTCTCTTGGATTGGCTGCAGGGTATGAACACAATGGGTAGATCGGATAAAGGTGGAAATGAGCTGGTCAGCGTCACTGGTAGTGTCAATAATCTCAAGACCCCTCAAAACTTGCCTGAGATAAGTTGTTGGGGATCTTAGCCAAATTCACTCACCCATGTTCTATTGGTTGGGTACATCCACTTCACCTGGGGCTCTAAAACATAATGACCCATATCTTCGCCACCCCTTCAGATTCTTCATCAGAGGATCTATTAATGCATGTTAGGGAGCCCATAGGGGTGATGTAGGTTCAGGGCTTTCCTTATGTCATGATAGGTCCGGGGGTTGCTCCTCCACCTTATCAATTTTTGAGGAAGGCGTTGAAATTGTCACAGATCGAGTTTATACCTTCAAAGTAGGGGTTTGGGCTGCCTCATGGAGATATAATTAAGACTAGAGTTAGCTGATGTGAGGTCTAGGGAGATAGCGTTGTGGAGGTGGATGCTTTACTCTGACAGCTTTGGGTCGATCAGTGGCTGTGTGCTTTTGTGAAACAGACGGTTTAGCTGTTATGACGTGGTCATTTAATTCATTGTTAGTGGGGGCATTTTGCACCTGAGAAAGGGGTTTAGGCTTAGATGAAGGCTTTGGAACCACTTGGGAAGCCCGCTCTAGAGAAAAATGGGCAAGACAAAGGGACAACTGCTTTCACCAACGGGTTTTTTGAAACTGTAGACAAAGGGAGCAATTCCTGGTCATGGTCATTATTCTAAGGCTACCTTCACAGGATGGAGAAGCATTTTGTGGTGGCAACCTTACAGGAGCAGGTTTCCAGAGAGAGACAGCTTTAGAAGAGGATAGAGTGGTCAGAGTGGATGCTTGCCTCAGAGCTTCTTGTGTAGAGTCAAATTCAAAAATGTCAGCTACTGCTAGAAAGGCCTCCTTGATATCATGTACATTGTGGAAAGAGTGCTTAACTGAAGAGATAAGTATCGCTAAGGAGGAATGGGAAGCTAATCTGGCCAAGATAGCTTCAATGGCATCGTCTAATGGTAGCATTTTAGTGAGCAGGAGAGGTTTTGGCTGCGCTGTAAAACTGATCAACAAAGGTGGCAACTGATTCCCCCTCAAGTAAATTTATTCACATAAACGCCCATTTGTCTTTGCAAGCTCTGCACTGATCCAAGCTCTTCAATGAGCGCTTTCTTTACATCGGCCCAAGTTCTAAGGGTGTCCTTTAAGGTACCATCAACTCTTGGGCGAAGCGTCTGAGGCAGGAAAGGATGTGCTTTACTTTTTGGGGATTGGTTGTCCCTTTTATAACAGCGTCATACATGAAGAGAAATGAGGAAATGCTACTTTCACCTGGGGTAAATTTGTCACGGAAAAGGGATTTGGCAATAATTGGGGCAGCCTCATGAGAGGCTTGGCATACGTGATGTTTGAGGGTTTCAATTCTAGACATGATGCAGGCTAACAGATGAGCCAAAGCATCTAGACGAGGGTCAGATGCAGAAGGGAGGTTGCGAGGGTTAATGACCCCAACCCCTCCATTTTTGATAAGAGTTTTGTGGTGTATACCCCCTGTAGTGAGCACCACCTGTTGGATTTTAGGTTTTTTGTGTTGCTCACTGGTGCGTTTTGCACCTAAATTCCAACAAATATTTGCAGGAGAAGTCCAATTCTTAACTGCAGGGATATTTAATTATTAAGGGGATAACTGATCACTTATAGTAACTAATAATAATAAAGTAACTGAAAATAGTTTTTATATGATTTTTATTAGTCACTGCGGGGAGGTTAAGAAATGAACCCTATTAATATCTTGGTGTTAGTATCTAATGGTGTCAAAGATTGAAGTTCAGATTAGCCTATGCATGTCTGAATTGGGAAATATTGGAATTCAACCTATCAGAGCTAATGATACTCACCTCACTTTTAGGGAATGGCTGATGGAGGATATGACAGGTAGGATAGATCCGTGAGGTAAGGTTTTGATTTATTTTACCCAACCATTTGATGGGAAAATATTTGCACCTTGCAGGCCCCCTCCAACCCTATAAAAGGGGCCAGTCTCCGTGGTGTAAGTTGAATTAAAAACATTGTAAATGGGGAAGGACCTCAGAATGGTTCCCTTAATTCCGCCACACGGTTGGTGCAATCTGACTGCCCAAACTTGTGTTATTACCTGAGTTGTATTAGTAAGAGTGTTAGCCAGATACAAAGGTCCCATTAATGATTAACCAGAATTTTTTTGCCAATATCATTTTTTTCATCCAAAACATTTTTTTACAAAATTGGACTTTTATCTGTCTGACATGTGGATCATACCCTTCCAAAACAATAAAGTTTATCAGATGTAACTGTAAATTATTATGCAAATGGGGCATTCAAATCCCATGCAAATTTTTTGAGCATAATAATTTTCATCTTGGGACTTAATTGCACATAAGCTTTTCTTTCATCTGCTGACCCTAAAGTCCACCCCTGGTAATAATGGGGTGCTGGGCTATTGATTTATATTAGACTTATTAAAAATTCAGTTACTATTATTATAGAGTATACGGCAATATAAGGGTCTCAAATATTTCTCCCAATAAGACAGAACTCTTTTGTGATAATTCTACCCAAATTGCTAAAACAGCACCCTCAACGTCATAGAGAATCTTACCCCTTCCACTCAAGAATCCAGGTAAGGCATAGCTCAGCGATATATTCATGTTTTCTGGATGCTAAAGCGCTCACAATCACAGGCTGGAATTCTCTTAGCAATAATCATAACAGGTAACCAAAACAGGTCAAGGTCTTTCTGAGGGATGACCCTGACAGCCCAAGGTTATATTGAAAAGTTCCAACCTTAATCCCTGAGTGGACTTTATATTATAGGGTAGTGAATAGGTGGCACTCCTGTAAGTCCTGGATCCCAGGCCCTGCACCTGGATAGAGAACAGTATCACTTTACAATAAAGGGGGTCCCAAGGTTCAAGTGGACCCCTATCACAATTGATCTACTTTGCGCATGTGGTAGACGAGCGCTGGGTGACTGCACTACTCCCCAAGGATATCCTGTTCTGAACCTCTTTTGCCCTCATCTACCCTGTTAGGGTTGATAGAGGTGTGCAGAGAGTTTGTGCAAGCCAGGGGCCACGGGCAGGCCCCTAGAATCCTAACTCCCCTGAAATTTTTGCAAATATTTAGGAAAATGCAAGTGATGACCTTGAGGCCTAGCCTGCATATTCTGGGCTGGGAAAGCTGGTTAAGACTTCCCAGGACAAAAAGCAATTTGGGCTTCAATTTATGCTTCAGGATTATCAGCCATTGAGTTGGCGCAATCCTCTCAACCCCCCAGTACAAATTTGGGTAGGTCGAGATGCAGGGCTAGGTTGACTCAGATGATCACGTCCCAGGTTGGCATGGCCAACTTGGCTTGGACCAAAAGTTTAGAAAAAATTGTAAAAAAGTTTTTGAGTTTTGACAGGGAAGCGAATGCCCTTTCCCAACTCTCCCCCCAGTCAATCAATTCCCACCCATGAATTCCAAGGGGCCAATCCCTTGGTGCCCCTCCTCAATGCTTCCCACAACTCTTAAGGCAACAGCCCTTCCCAAGGGCTGGTGTAAGTCCAGGGAACGTCCCCTGTGTGTCAATCAGGCCCTCTTCCCATTTCCAAGCAAAAAAGCTCCTAAGAGGGTGGCTGTCCCCTTGTCACCCAGGGCGATCTCACCCACGTGGTAGACAAGTGCTGGGTAACAGCCCTCCCTCTTTGGATCCCTCCCCTGGAGCCCACATTCACCCCTCCCAAACTTGTACACCTGATAAGGAAATTTGCACCAAAATTGCTGAAATGAAGTCAATCAGTCCAAAAATGAGTGAAAAAATCCTGATGATTGGTAACTAAATTTTCAGAAAGGAATGAAGATTGACTTATTGGCCAGAATCACTGACAGTTTCAATTCAGTCAACACATCAATCATCAAAAATTAACCCCCTCCCAAAATCATTGGGGATGATCCCTGACATGCAGGTAGCAGCATCGGACACCATCAATGACAGTTTGAAGCTCCCTTCTGGCCAATTGGGTGTTGCAGCTGATGCAATGCTTTTAACCAAACAAACAGCCCAGCGACTGGGCATGGGTGGGTTGGGCATCCTGAACCCATTCCCAACTAATTGGGACTGCCCCTATGTGGGGTGGCCTTGGGGGATTCCCACTGTTCATTGGGCTAAACGCCATTGCATCAACCATCATAAATGTAGTTGAATTTCAGTTTGGGCATTTGAGGTTGAACTGACAGTGACTCAGCCTGCCACCAAATCCTTTTTGATGTTGGTTTCCAGAGAACCTATCTGTCCCCATACCCAAATAATTCGCCAGTCAGGTCAAACTTGAGGGATTGATCTCAGCATGCTTCCTCTCCAATTGACTACAATTTAATTAGCTGCATTGCACTGAGAAAATTGTTGGTCGATTTTTCTTCTTTAAATTTTCCATAAAAAAACATCCCCAAAAAATTTAGTTTTTTTATGTTGAAAAATACACCACCTTTTCCACCAACACTCCCACACCCCTCAGGGTTAATGGCCATACTTGTCTGGTATTTTATTATGTGCCTGTACGAGATTCTGGCTCACCGCCAGGTATTGGTGAAACTCCTTTCCAGCTCCATATTCATCATACCAGCAGCAGTGCCTTTGGCATTCTGGTTTGCCATTCAGGTGCTCTGGCACCTAGGCTGGCAGGCCAGTTTAATCCTTACATGCCGTTTGCCTGACATAATCAACCAACCATACTTTCTAACCATTTCCGCCTTTCTTGTAGATATTGGCGTATCAATGGCCACTCCTTTTCAACTGAACCAGGTTGTGAAGATTTTTCCCTGTCCATAATAGCTCAGTTCCACTCAAAACTTCAAATCCTTACCCCATAGTTGCCTCGGCTATTTTGCCCATGTCAGTAGGATCTGACATCCTGACTTGCAACGAGTTTACCTCCCCCTATGAGCCTAGCATTTTCCCCTGACCCCACTGCCATCTCTTTGGTATCACTGGATTCATCCACAACTACCAATAAAGAGAACTTTGCTTACTTCTTATTACCCATGAAATTAGTGTTGGGTTCCATCACATCTCCTTTGAGGCCCTGGTGGACACTGGGGCTGTGGGCAATTTTATGAGTGTTGAACTGGCCCAGCAATTGGAACTTGACCTAGATGCAGGTCCTCCCACTGATGGTCACATCATCAGCCTCCCAGACTTCATACCTGGTTCGCCGACCAGTCACATTTTCAATACACCAGTTCAGCTTCTGCGATCATTTTTCTGCCATTCCAAGCTTGGTGTTTCCGGTGATCTTAGGAGTGTGATGGTAGTGCTGGCAACATGCCAAGATCCACCTGGAGTCTAACATGCTGTTGTTCATTAATGATCAACTGGAGGGTGAATTTCGCCTGATTGACGCTCTTAAGAAAACTTAAGGTCATAGCTCTATCACTTCCCTCACCTTTCCTGCGGGAATACCATCCAATTTTTCAGAAAATTTAATGCGCTATCAAAGCATTTCAATTCTGAAAAGGCAGATCGTCTGCCTCCTCACACTAGATTTGACTGTGGATTTTGTACATTGGTGGAATTGGTGAATATCAACTGCCCGTTCTACCCCCATACAGCAGAGGAGGAGGCTGCGCTCAACACTTGGTTGGACGATATGCTGAAAAAGGAGGTGTTTGTTTAAGGAGACATCACCAGTCGCATCTTCCATCATCTTTGCTAAAAATCCGATGGTTCAATCCGCCCCTACATGGACTATGGACACTTAAATAAAGTCACAGTTTCAGATCCCTACCCCTGCCTTTAGAGCAGATGATAAGCCAAGCAATCGCCAAATCTCAGGTGTTTTTCAAGCTGGATCTCTTCAACGCTTTTAACCAGATTTGGGTAATGAAAGGGCAAGAATGGTTAACAGTGATCTGGACAAAGTGAGGCATTTTCCAATTCCGCATGATACCCTTTGGGCTGAAAAATGCTCCCGCTAAGTTTCAATGTATGATTGACAATGTACTGGGTGACCTCTGGTTTACTTGAGTGGTCACATATATTGACAACATTCTGGTTCACTCCTCAACTCCCGAACAACATTCTATTGACTTGGAAGCAGTTGTGGCCGCCTTGCATAAGGTGGTCTTGTTCATTAAGCCTTCCAAATGCGAGTTCTATAAGGAGGAAGTTACCTTTCTCAGGAACCTCATCCTTAAGATGGCTACACAATTCCTCCCAATAAGTTGGATGCTATCTGAGAATGGCCAACCCTGACAACCCAGAAACAATTATGGAGTTTCTTGGGAATCATCATTTTTTAAAAAAAATTCCCTAGGACTTTCCCAGCTTGCAGCCCCGCTCCACCCCCTTACAGGAAAGAATGTACCATTTTGCTGGATGCCCAAATGCCAACAGGCATTCAAATCAATCAAAGAGGTGTTTTTATCTTTTCCTATTTTGAAACATGTGGATCCCACCAAGCCATATATTATTGCATGTGATGCCTCCTTAGTAGCAGTGGGAGCGGTGTTGCTCCAAGAACATGATGGCTTGGAACATATGGTCACCTATTTTTCCTGAAAGTTTACCTCTACAGAGAAGTCTTGGGCCATCTATGACAAGTAGTTGGCAGCCATAGCATGGGCATTAACTCATTGTAGGTATCTGTTACAGGGTGCTCAACATGAGTTAATGGTCCGCATGGATCACCAGGCTCTCTTGTATTTTCATAAGCCCCAGAAATTGGCACACCGGCAAGCATGAACCTATCAGGACTTGTGCAGCTTTAATTTCAAATATGAATTCATAAAAGGTGCACTAAATGTACTTCCCAATTTTCTCAGCTGAAACCCCACTCACTGTCTTACAGATTCAGAAGAAGTGGATCTTATCACCATTATTCCCACTGCCCAAATTTTGAAGATTGTCCCCCCATTATTTCTTCCACCGCCCTTGGCCCCAATGCCCCACTTGTGGCTCAGGTCTTGGCTGGTCAAATGGCCTGCCCTGAAGGGGTGGATCTATTCGAGCATTTGGCCCTTCAAAATCATAAACACTCTCTATACTCCTTGGTGGAGGGACTCATCTACTTCATATTGCATATCTGGGTTCCCCCTCTTTTCTGAGCCGAGGTATTTCATGCGTATCACAAACCTCCCACAATTGGTCATCTGGGCAACAAAAATGCATTGAATTGATAAAGCGAACCTATAACTGGGCAGGCTTAACTAAAGAAATTCCAGGTTGGATCGCCAATTGTGTTACCTGTGCTTGGGCAAAATTGGACCACTCAGGAAGGAAGGGACTTCTGCACCCATTACAACAGGCAGAGGGCCCATTGACATTGGTGTATGTGGACTTTATTGTTAAACTCCCCTGTTCCAAGGAGTTTACATTAGTGATGGTGGTGGTTGATCGCTTCACCAAAATTTCCCTTTTTATTCCATGTACTTCTGCAATCACATCTGAAGAGACCACCCAGCTCTTTGTACGCCACATGTTCTCAATTTTTTGTCTCCCACAGGAGATCATTAGTGACCGTGGACCCCAATCTACAGCAGAATTTTGGAATGAGCTTTTATCCATCCTAAAAATACCCCCTGTCATTCCACCACTTACCACCCCCAGTCTGACGGACAAACTGAGCATAACAACCAAATTTTGGAACAATATTTGAGCTGTTACACTTTGGCCACCCAGGATACTTGAGTCTATGACATCCCTCTCACTCAATTTGCTTATAACAATGGTACTCACGCGCGCGCGCGCGCGCGCGCGCGCGCGCGCGCGCGCGCGCGCGCGCGCGCGCGCGCGCGCGCGCGCGCGCGCGCGCGCGCGCGCGCGCGCGCGCGCGCGCGCGCGCGCGCGCGCGCGCGCGCGCGCGCGCGCGCGCGCGCGCGCGCGCGCGCGCGCGCGCGCGCGCGCGCGCGCGCGCGCGCGCGCGCGCGCGCGCGCGCGCGCGCGCGCGCGCGCGCGCGCGCGCGCGCGCGCGCGCGCGCGCGCGCGCGCGCGCGCGCGCGCGCGCGCGCCGCGCGCGCGCGCGCGCGCGCGCGCGCGCGCGCGCGCGCGCGCGCGCGCGCGCGCGCGCGCGCGCGCGCGCGCGCGCGCGCGCGCGCGCGCGCGCGCGCGCGCGCGCGCGCGCGCGCGCGCGCGCGCGCGCGCGCGCGCGCGCGCGCGCGGGGGGGGGGGGGGGGGGGGGGGGGGGGGGGGGGGGGGGGGGGGTGCCTCTACAGGGTTTTCTCCCTATGAAGCAACGTTAGGTTATAACCCCTCATTTTTGGTCAGTTCTTGTATATATCCAGAGGTTCCTGCGGCTGCAGATCACATTGAGCATATCCAGTTGACCCAGTCTTTAGTATGGAAACACCTTACAAAAACTATTGATGATTATAAATGGTTCACAGAGCACAAACGGCTTCCTGGAATGATATTGTGGTGTGTTCTCACGTCATGTTGAACACTCGCCACCTGCGGATGCTGGTACCTTCCCAAAAGTTTGCAAGCAAACGTTTGGGTTCCCACCTGGTGGAGGAAGACTTGGGAAATGGTGCTTTTTGGTTGAAACTGCAAGCTCATTGTAAACAGCATCCCTTCTTCCATGTGTCCCTGTTGTCTCTGTTCAAGGGGATCATCCCTGCCAAACCTGAACCTATTGTGATAGAGGAAGCTGATGTCGAAAACATCTTAGCATCCCGCAAATTCTGGCAGTTGGTCCAGTATCTTGTGGCCTGAAAATGGTATCCAGCTTATGAGAACAGTTGGGTTAAGAATCACGATTGCAATAAATTCATGGAGCTAATTGATGAATTTCACAAATTCCACCCTAACACCCCCAGTTTCAGGCGAACAGAAAGTAAGAATTAGACTGGCCTGCCAGCCTGGATGCCAGAGGCACTGCTGCTGGTACAATGAATATGGAACTGGAAGGGAGCTTAATTCTCAACAGACAAAAATGGGATTTTGGGGGAAGTTGTTTTTATTGGAAAAGTTAAGGAAGGAGAATCAACCAACAATTTTCTCAGTGCGATGCACTTGATTAAATAGTCGTCAATTTTGAGGAAAACAAGCCAGGATTGGGTTCCGCAATTTTGACCTAAGCGGTGAATTATTTGGGAAATGGGCGGGTTAGTTCCCTGGGAACTGACATTACAAAATTTGGCAGCGGGCCGTGTTGCAGTCAGTTTGACCTAAATGGTGAACTATTTGGAATGGGCAGGTTAGTTCCCTGGGACTGACATCACAAAATTTGGCAGCAGGCCAGGTTGCGGTCAGTGGCATTGCATCAGTCGTAACTCCTGATTTACCAGCAGGAAGCTGCCCATTGGGGGTGATTCCTGATGGATCTGGGAGGGGGATATTTTGATCATTGTGTAAACATAATTGCAACCGTCGGGCATTCTGGCCAATAGCTTGGCCTTCATACCTTTTTGACCATTTGAAGTCTGAGTATTGGGCTGATTGCCACTCGAATTAGTTGTGATCAATTCCATTTAGGTGATCTCAGCACAGATTTTACTGATTCCTCATAACAGTTCTGCTGAGGAGAGTGTGGGTACCAGAAGCAGGATCTGAAGAGGAGGGCTATTACCCAGCACTCATCTACCATGTGAGTGAGATTGCCCTATGTAATGAGGGGTATGGCTATCCTCTTTGGTACCTTCTTGCTCGGGAACAGAAAGATGGCCTGATCAATGCCCAGAGGATGTTCACTGGGACTTACATTACCCTTTCCTTTTTTCAAGAGAAGAGACTCATCACTGGGAAACTGTACGAGAGCCACATTCTTGTGCGCCTTGGGTAACTTGATCGCCATTGATGATGCAGGTTTTTGGGGAAACAGATAATCTTGGGGTGGGATATGTGGAACGCTTTGACCAGGTTCATGCAATTCGTGCAATTGCGCGCCTTACCAACTGTTCTCATAGGCCAGATATCCTTTCCAAGCCATGTGATATTGGATTGAATGTCACAATTTCTGGGATGCCAGGATAACCTCTTCCTTGGCCTCTTCCCTATTTTTGATGATGATCAGTTCCAGTTCCATGGGAATTGCACCTTTGAAGGGCAGCAGCTGGAAACTACTGGGCTTTGGGGAAATGGAGAATCTCAGGGTGGGATATGTGGAACGCTTCGACCAGGTTCATGCAAGTCACACAATTACGCGCCTTGCCCCAACTGTTCTTGTAGGCTAGATATCCTTTCCAAGCCAAGAGATATTGTCATGGAAATGGCAGAAGAAGTTTAGACTGACCTGCAAGTCAGGATGCGTGAACACCCAAAAGCAAAGCAAGCAGAATGCCAGAGGCATTGCCAACTGAACGACTTGATATGGAGCTGGGAAATGTGAAACCACGAAGTGGTGGTGCAACAACAAGGTGAGAAGGATCCTGATGACGAACCACACTGAACTCATTCCCAACCCAGTGGGTCTAGCTGCAGGAGGTGGAATTACTGTGATAGTTTCAACGAGATCTTGGCATATGAGGCCATCTCAATGGGGGTGGCAAGGAGATGGATTCTTTCTTGCAATTGATGGACATAAGGGCATAAGATCCCCAATTATTGCTGCCTTAAGTTCGTGATAACGGGGTTGTAGAGCCAAAAATATCAGACTTGCTGAACCCAATTGACAATGGAGGGGGCCATAGTGACCAAAAGAACTGGTAAAGCTCATCTGGAGTGCGGACTGATGGGCCACCAGGGAAATGCCATCTGGGATGCAGTCAGAAAGGGAAATAAAAATTGGTTTTTTGGTAAAATTTTATTTGGAATGGAAAGTAAGAAAATTGACCAACAATTTTCTCAGTGCCATGCAACTGATTAAATAGTGGTCAATTGGGTAGTGACAGGATGGGATCAGGTCCCACAATTTTGACCTAACCAGCAAATTGTTTAGGAATGGACAGGTTTGTTTTCTGGGAACTGACATCACAAGATTCAGCGGTGGGCTGAGTCTCTGTCAGTTCAACCTCAAACATCCAAACTGGGGCTTGACTACATTTCTGATGGTTAGCATGACAGCGTTTGGCCCAACGAGTGATAGGAATCCCATAAGACCACCCCATATAGGGATGGGTCCATTTGGTTAGGAATGGGTTTGGGATGGCCAACCTGCCCATGCTCGGTCATTCAACCGTTTGTTCAGTCGATGGCAGCACATCAGCTGCAACGCCCAAATTACTATCAGAGGGCTTTGAACCCTCATCAATGATGCCCAATATTTGTTCTACTGGTTTAGTGATCAAATTGGAGCTGTTGGGCGATCCAGCTGATATCACATTTTTCATGCTTTTACAGCCATTTGAATTTCAGCCATCAGCCAGATTACCACTTGAATTAAATCTGACTGATTTCAATTTGGCAATCTTGGCACAGATTTCACTAATTCCCCGCAACAGTTCTGCTGAGGTGAGTGTGGGTACTGGGGGTGGTATCCAAAGTGAAAGGGCTGTCACCCATTGCTCATTTACTATGTGAGTGAGATCGCCCTGAGTGATGAGGGGTACCACCATCCTCTTCAGTGACTTTTTATTTGAGAACAGAAAGATGACCCAATCAAGAGCCAAAGGATGTTCCCCAAGACTTACAGATATTGGATGAAACGTCATAATTTCTGGATGCCAGGATAGCCTCTTCCTCAGCCTCTTCCCCATTTTTGACAATTATTGGTTCTGGTTCCATGGGAATTGCACCTTTGAAGGGCGACAGCTGAGAAACTACTGGGCTTTGAGGAACAAACTCATTGCAAGTTGCTATGTCAGACCCTACTGACATGGGCAAGATAGCCGCGGCAACTATGGGGTATGGGTTTGGAGTTTTGAGTGGATGGGACCAATGTGGGCAAGGATAACCTTCTTTACGACCTGATTCAGTTGGAAAGAAGGTACCATTGCTGCGCCAATATTTATGAGACAGGCAGAAATGGTAGAGATTGATGGTTGGTCAAATATGTCAGGCGAACAGCAAGTAAGAATTAGACTGGCCTGCCAACCCAGATGCCAGAGCATCCAAGTGGCAAACCAGAATGCCAAAGGCACTGCTGCTGGTACAATGAATATGGAACTGGAAGGGAGCTTAATTCTCAACAGACAAAAATGGGAATTTGGGGGAAGTTGTTTTTATTGGAAAAGTCAAGGAAGGAGAATCAACCAACAATTTTCTCAGTGCAATGCACCTGATTAAATAGTCATTGATTTTGAGGGAAAACAAGCCAGGATCAGGTTCTGCAAGTTTGGCCTAAGTGGTGAATTATTTTGGAAATGGGTGGGTTAGTTCCCTGGGAACTGACATTGCAAAATAGGGTGGCGGGCTGAGTTGCAGTCAGTTTGACCTAAACAGTGAACTATTTGGGAATGGGCGGGTTAGGTTCCCTGGGGACTGACATCACAAAATTTGGCAGCAGGCTGAGTTGTGGTCAGTTTGACCTAAATGATGAACTATTTGGGAATGGGCAGGTTAGTTCCCTGAGGACCAACATCGCAAAATTTGGCAGGGGGCTGAGTTGCAGTCAGTGGTATTGCATCAGGTGCAACACCCAATTTACCGGCAGGAAGCTGCCAATTGGGGGTGATGCCTGATGGATTTAGGAGGGGGATTTTTTGATCATTGTGTAAACAGAATTGCAACTGTCGGGCATTCTGGCCAATAGCTTGGCCTTCATACCTTTTTGACCATTTGAAATCTGAGTATTGGGCTGATTGCCACTGAATTAGTTGTGATCAATTCCATTTAGGTGATCTCAGCACAGATTTTACTGATTCCTCATAACAGTTCTGCTGAGGAGAGTGTGGGTACCAGAAGCAGGATCTGAAGAGGAAGGGCTATTACCCAGTGCTCATCTACCATGTGAGCAAGATCGCCCTGAGTAACGAGGGGTATGGCCATCCTCTTTGGTACCTTCTTGCTCAGGAATGGAAAGATGGCCCAGTCGACGCCCAGAGGACATTCACTGGGACTTACATCCAGTCCCCCCATAAGGTCGCAACAGTAATGGCAATCAAACTACCCAAGGCGCACAAAAATGTGGCCCTTGTGCAGTTTCCCAGCAGTGGTGCCTTTCCTTTGAAAAAAGAAAAGGGTAATGTAAGTCCAGGGGAACGTCCCCTGTGTGTCAATTGACCCTCTCCCCATTTCCAAGCAAAAAAGCTCCAAAGAGGGTGGCTGTACTACTCCACCCAGGGCGATCTCACCCACATGGTAGACAAGTGCTGGGTAACAGCCCTCTCTCTTCAGATCCCTCCTCCAGATCCCACATACACCTCTCCCAAACTTGTACACCTGATCAGGGAAATTTGCACCAAAATTGCTGAAATGAAGTCAATCAGTCCTAAAATGAGTGAAACAATCCTGATGATTGGTAACTAAATAGTCAGAAAGGAATGAAGATTGACTTGTTGGCCAGAATCACTGACAGTTTCAATTCAGTCAACACATCAATCATCAGAAATTAACCCCTCCCAAAATCATTGGGGATGATCCCTGACATGCAGGTAGCAGCATCGGACACCATTAATGACAGTTTGAAGCTCCCTTCTGGCCAATTGGGTGTTGCAGCTGATGCAATGCTTTTAACTAAACAAACAGCCCAGCGACTGGGCATGGGTGGGTTGGGCATCCTGAACCCATTCCCAATTAATTGAGACTGCCCCTATGTGGGGTGGCCTTGGGGGATTCCCACTGCTCGTTGGGCTAAATGCCATTTCTTCAACTGTCATAAATTTAGTTGAGTTTCACTTTGGGCATAAGAGGTTGAACTGACAGCGGCTCAGCTTCTGCCAAATCCTTTGATGTTGGTTCCCAATGAACCTATCTGTCCCCATTCCTGAATAATTTGCTGGTCAGGTCAAACTTGAGGGACCCAATCCCAGCATGTTTCCTCTCCAATTGACCACAATTTAATCAGTCGCATTGCACTAAGAAAATTGTTGGTCAATTTTTTCTTCTCTAAATTTTCCCTAAAAAACCTTTCCCAAAAAATTTAGTTTTATCTTGAAAAATACAGTGCCTTTTCCCCTTGGGTTGGGACCATCTAGTACTAAAAAAAAAATACAGTGCCTTTTCCACTGACACTCCCACACCCCTCAGGGTTAACAGCCGTACTCATCTGGTACATTATTATGTGCCTGTATGAGATTCTGGCTCACCACAGTTATTGGTGAAACTCCTTTCCAGCTCCATATCCATCATACCAGCAGCAGTGCCTTTGGCATTCTGGTTTGCCATTTGGGTGCTCTGGCACCTAGGCTGCAGGCCAGTATAATTCTTACTTGCTGTTTGCCTGACAGCTGGTAACAGCTCATTTCTTATTACTTCATTACCTAGTTGCAAAAATAAACCCTGATACTCTCGTTCAGCTTGTTTGGTCCCCATCAGCCTTTTTACATATATAAAATTCCGCCTATTGATCTGCTAAAGTGTGCCATTGCCCAG
Organism: Massospora cicadina; assembly: GCA_022478985.1. NCBI lineage: Eukaryota > Fungi > Entomophthoromycota > Entomophthoromycetes > Entomophthorales > Entomophthoraceae > Massospora > Massospora cicadina. Next base: position 16,252 of record JAKSZP010018890.1, on the reverse strand, counting down.
ATCTTCCTCCCGATGCTCATTGACTAGAACATATGATTGATCAACCCTGCCACCTGGAAGCACATCATAAATCTTGTAACCAGTTTGCTCTGGATGATGCATCCACTTCACCTGCCACTATTGCATGCCCATTTGGCACAAATCTGGCTGTCTGTTCCACTGTTGGCTCCCCAGAAGCTGCTCTAGATGGGGCAGCACCAGAGCGTCTCTGTTCTATTGTTTTCAGAGTTGGGACCCCCACCTGATCTGCCTGCTAAAGATCTCACTCACCCAAGTGGCCTGGAGCACCCCATCATGGGTGAGCTTGGCCCTAATACTCTGCGTGGGCCCCTTATACCCTGCTCCCACTACTGATCTTACAGCAAACCTTGAGCTGCCCTTTGTTAACCCATGACACCATCTCTTTAAACCTGAAGGACTGCAACTGTAAAACCCTGAGGAGTTGTCATCCTTCTGCTTCCCCTGCCCTTGGGGGTTGCCCCTACAAGACTTGCAGTTGCCCCATCACAAGTATTTGGTTTGCTTTGGGAGCCTTTGGTACATTGCTGAACTTTGCTTTCCTCACATTCGCACTAGAACCCCACACATGTAAGCCATTCAGACCGCTGTGCCCATGGCATTCCGAGCTCTCCACCGGATGCTTACACACCCTGATTGGGAGCCCAGGTTAAACTTTATTAGCCAGGTCCATGACAACTCCATTACAAAACATTTGTCCAGCCTGCTCATGTTTAAGGTTAGATTAAAAGAGGCAATAAATCATCTGTTTTTTTCCTGCCCATGAGATTAAACTAGGTATGCAGGGGGGCAAACTCAAGGTAGAGTACAGATAGAGTATATGGATTTCACCATAGGGTAACCAATATCTTCAAGGTGACAGCCATTGATTTAAGTGATGGTTACTAACTTGGTAGCTCAGTTATAATGGGTTATTATGATACCTGAGGGTTGGCCGATGTGGCTATACATATTGTCACCTAGCTGGTGAACATTTTTGGGCATGTGTTTGCTGGGCCTCAGGCTCAGCCGTTTCAGTGTACAGGTTAATATGTTTTATAGTTTAAAAGTAGGTGTACAGGGCAGCGTAAAGTGCCACTGTAGTGAGCAGCAGATATTGGAATTGGTGCTTGGGTGTTGTATTTCAACGGCACAGGTTGCTTTGCACTTGATAATAGGTGTCCAGTATGAAAACAGAAACCTTGGGAAGCATACAATGGAAAATATTATTATCATAAACAGGGTTTCATTAAGCTTAAGGTAAAAGCGCACTGTAGCATCAACTACTGATAGTGGCTATAGAGCTTGCAGTTATTAGCCTTGGTCATAGTAGGCTTTGGGAAGCTACTGTAAGAACCAGATTTCCTCCAAAACGGCAGTCCCTTCCTGATATGCTACTCAAAACCCTAGTTCCCATCGGCGCAAGCTGTTTGATAACTTAATACCGCTGATGAATTTTTGGGCGTTTGCCTAAATATTCTGGAAAGGCGGGGAAACAAAGGCCAGGGATGAGATACCAGGAAAGATTGGGGATAATAATAATCAAACCAAATAATGAGGTTTTTATGGTGACGCGGGGGCAGGGTTGAGGATAATAAACTCGCTATCCAATGTCACCTTCTTAGCAGTGCTGCGGCAATGGAATAATAAAAATAAGATAACCAATAAGTTTGTCTATGGGCCGCGGAGGCAAGGTAGATTGAAGTAAATTAATAGTTGGGGTTTATAGCCGGCGGGGTGGCAAGGAAAAGATCATAACTATGATCATACCTATATGCGGTGATGGGACTCGATAAACGTAGTTTACTATGGCAAATCAAGGTACAGGGGATCAGCTTCGGCAAAAAGGCAAGATCAATCCAAGCCTCCGTCTAGCAACTAGTTAAGTATCTCGATGTAAAGATTTAGTTGGTTCTTATGGTTGGTCAGACCAAATCTCATCGTATAACAATCTTTGGTTTATAAGGGCTTAAAAAAAGGGATTTTTTTATTTAGTTATTTTTTGCCAATTGAAATACCAAAATTTTGCCCAAAGAAGCGATGGCAGGTGCAAGTAAATTAAAGCGGCCTGGTATGGTTACAAAGCAATGTGTTAGCTTTGGGGTCGGCAATCGAAATACCAAAATTTTACCCAAAAAGCGATGGCAGGTGCAATTAAATTAAAGCGACCGAGTATGGTTACGATGTATCACGTGCTAACTTTGGGGTCGGCCATAACCTCAGAAGCTAGGCCAAGCGCCTTGAGATCATCTTCCAATCTATGGATGTAGATTCGGTCGGGAGGATGCCTGATCATAAGTAGATGAACAAACCCCTGGCTTACTGCTTATTGCCCTGCTCCCAAGTATAAGAGGCGGCTACGGCAAGGAACCTGCCATTCGTTGAGACAGCGATGTCGGAGATGGAAGTCGGGTAGCCACCGTAGCGATGAACCTGCTTGCTTGCTTGGATGTTCCAGATGGCAACTTCGCCATCTCCTCCAGAAAGGAGGGTGTCATTTCTAGACTATTAGCCTGCACCAAGCACGCTTACCTGGGATTAAAACATAAGGCATTAACGGGGTACGACTCAAACCCAGCGTCAGTCTCGCGTTGGTGACACCTCAGTTTGTAAGCGGTGGCCCGAACCTCTGCGCTTAATCCCATAGATTCAACCGCGATCCGGCCCTCGATCGAACTTAACGCGTAGCTAGTGCCTTTCGGGTTGATGCGGATACAGCGGGAAGCGAACTGTAGCGGAGACTTCTTCCGCAGATACGGCCCTTTTACCTTTCGCGTATCGAAAAACTCGACGATCCGGTCGGATCTCCGCTACAACAACAAAGGGCCCCGAGGTGTCCATCGAGTAGGCTTTGCCATTAAGCTGGACGCTGTGCGCTAGCTGGCTGCTATCCCTTGGGTTCCAAACCTTCAGCTTTTTGTCCCAGCCAGCCGAATGGGCACCTCTACCGAGCGTTAAGATCAGGCCAAACCCACTCACTTTGAGCATCGAAGAAGTTGACGCATTTGATTCCCCCGGCATGCTTTCCACATAGGGTTTTGACGTTTGCGTTGATGTCCACCCTCTGTAGCCGCCCATCCACTCCCCCAATAAAACTTATGGCTGCATTCGAAGCACCCATCCAGTATGGGCGCGTGGTGCTCGAAGCTAGTAACCAACTCCTTGGACGTGGTGTTATAGAGATAGGCTTGCTTTAAGAAGGTTAGCCAATGACAATAAACAGTGTTCGTAACACAAATTAGCGGAAACTAAGTTGGAAAACAATAAATGATTGACAAGGTTGGCTCTGTTTCCCATACGAAAGAACAAAGAACAAAGCAAGGTCAGATGCATTAAAACTTTAACCAAGTTTAAAAAGCCAGGTAACTAATAAGCAAAAACTAAGCGTTAAGGCTTAACCATCGCAAGCGAAACTCTTAAAACGGCACCTTGAAGGCAGGTGCACCAGCTAAGATACAAACCAATCAAATCGCCTAAGTCCCAAAAGAATTTCAAAACAGTTGCTGCTTGACATAAGTTCTCACAAAAAAAACCCCATTCAAAAAAGGGAAACCAAATTGACCATAAAACTGAGTATAAAAGACCCGATCTGGAGTAAGCTATAATCTACATAAAGCCAAAGCCCCGTGTAGAAGATACCTTATCCCAAGAAGTTGCCAGGAGCAGTTCGTCGTTAAGTTCAGGAAACGACAACGACGTTATCCCATCACCGGGAGGTTGGTTCAACTCTTCACCGAGATACTCGCTCCTAAAGCCATTCGCAACCTTTTTACACTCATATGCCCGGCTTTCCGAAACAACCTTGGGACCGTTATTCCCAAGCCTAAGTTTTTGCGCGGGGGTTTTATCTGGGGAATCTAAATTTTCAAAAGTCAGCGGAAGTAGGTATTAAATGATTAATGATTAGCTAAACAAAAAAGTTTTTCAATTAATCCACCAGAGAGATATAAAAATACCTTTCGATCTCTTGGTAACTTTACTAGATTCCATACCGTTCCCTTGAGAGTTACTCGTGGGACTGGTTTTCTCCCTGACCGTTTCATAACCTCTAAACCTACCTAAGCGTGGTAGCGTGCTGGTACCCTTGGACCAAAATAAGTTGCGCTCTTTATAAGCGAATTCAATCTAAGCGTTTGAAGGGGTTCGGTATTGAATTCAATCAATTGACTAAGTCATGTAAGCCTTATCACAAAACTTAAGTTTAGTCCGGAACTGGAACCTACCCCATCAAATTAGCGTAAGTTTTATTGTTAGCTCACTAATAAAATTTAGCTTTTGTTAGTCGTATCATTGGATCTAACCATAATATTATCAGCTCTAGTAAAATTAAATTTGAGGTGCTAAGATTAAAGTTCCTGAACTCTAAAAGTTGAAAATAATTTGCGCGATAGTTAGACAGATAAACGAAATATCTATAACAATAAAAGCTACGAATAGGCTACAATTGGAGCCATTTAAGTAGGTTTACTATAAAATTATTCGAAATGGGTCGACCCTGGGACAAATATACCACACCGAGAATTTTTCTAGCCAGTACAGGTTTCGAACTCAAAACCTGCACTTAGGGTGGAGCAGTTTTACCTGCTCAGCTAACCACCCTTTTAGGTTTACTATAAAAATAAATCTAAATCCTCTACAGTAGCCAGTAATATTATACTTTAAAGTTGAGGTAACTTTAAAGGCTCATAGTTTTAAACATAAAGGTAGAATAGTCTTAAATAGTTTATATGCACAAGTGGTACAATATTAAGGCCCATGTATCATACCATTTGAGCTTATTTTAATTTGCTTATATCACAAAATTCATACCAGAGAGCTTACATGAGAAGGGGCAGCTAAGTTACCATTGGATAATCTAGCTTCCATAATAATCATTGGTATCCTGAGTATAAGCAACCCAAAATTACTGAAAGAAAAAAGAAATACTGCAGGCAAGACCTAACCCCTGCCTTATTAATAAGACTAAGCCCATAAAGCATTACCTGATTACTTTTCATCTTATTAGTAAACAACACATGAATGCTTCATGTAGATAAAGTTACCAGCTCAGCATAATTTCTACATATACCCAAAAAATTATGCAAAGGAGCCAAAGTTATGCTTTTTATACCAAATAAACTTCTTTTACTTAAACTGCAGTGCTATTTATATTGCTATAAATGATAATTAAAGGTTTGTCATAAAAGTTGAAAGCTAATACCATATATCTACCAAAGAAGAAGATTACTGGCTTTTAAAATCCTCAAATAAGGCGTAAAGGTAAAAAAATCTAGTTGGTTCAGTTAGACTATTTGAAGTGTATGTAAAGTTTCCCCTAGGGTTACCTTTTTTGATAGCTTGTTGCTCTAACCCAATAACCAAAAAGAATGATATTTGATTCAGTGATAAAACTGACAACAATATTTGATTAAAAAAAGATCTGTAATATAAGGTTCCCAGATGCCGCTTACAAGCTGGACCAAACCTTGCACCCCAGAACAAAAAGGGTACTAACCATCAGGCCTTGCTATTATAAAATATCAATGACTTGAGTGCACTGCCTTCTGGAAGATCTTAAATGTTGCCAAAGTGTCCCTAAGCTGGCTCCCTAGCCCCAACCACTATGGCTTTTTATCCCCATTAGGACCTAGCACACCAACTTTCTGCTCCCAGGAGGTGCTCAGAAACCCACTGGTGCTCCCCTGGAGCAACCTGCACTTCATGCTTTGGTTCCTGTATAATAAATTCTTCCCCTACACAGGTGCACCCAACGTTGGATGTCTCAGGGGTGTCACGGACCAGAAAAACCCCAGTTCTGACTGCTGTATAAATAAATATTCTTTTTGGTGTACCAACAAGCAACCAAACTGGCCAACCATGTTGGGAGAGATACCCTCAGCACCCAACAAAACCCAACACTCCCCTAATCCTGGTTGGTTATGCAAAGTCCTCTTGGGGAGTTGGTCCAAAACAACCCACTTGAAAAGCTCCTCAACAGGGAAAAAGACCAACAGGTATGCGAGGTATGCTAACCCCAAAGTGACCTTTATTTTTATTCTGGACATAAAAAGGCCCTGCCATCAATAGCTCATCTGGGGAGCATTGGTGGTAATGCTCCCCAGGTAGGGAATGCTAGGGTAAATGACTTAGAATTCTGAAGTGAACTTTGGAATGGGCAAGCACACCGTATAAAGGCTGCCCTCAGGGGCCTCACCCAAGTCATTGATTAGGCTTGCACAAGCCTAATCTACAACTTGAGTGAGGCACAACCCAGCGCCCAAAATGCCCAAACCAAAAATATTTTTAAAAGCGATCTGACTCAGATTCAGATTTTTCAAACCTGAGTCAGAATGTAATGATTGAGACAAACTCAATCGTTACAAGGGGGATGTTTAAACTTATCAGCCTTATCAAATTTCGCCCCTCTAAGGGGTAATTTGACCTAAGCTTCTCCAGTAAAGCCTAGGACATAGTTGTGGTGACAATGCCACTAAATTTCTAAATATACTAATCCCCACTACCTGAGCTTGGCTGCCAGCAGATGCCACTTTGTGTAACAGGCGGGTTTGCACCAATATGCAACAAAAAATTTGGGCAGTAAGAGCCAAGTTACTGACTATACTAGGTACAGGCCTGCAGAGGCCCAACCCAAACCCAACCGCCATGTCTCGTCATTGCCACATATTCATGGACCACTGTTCCCATGACACTGCACATCAGTAGCAGGGTCTGGGACCATGAAAGGGCTGAGAACGATGCCAACGCCACATCTAGCTCACTGGTGGAGCTCATGACTTTGATCTGATCTGACCTTTTTACTAAAATAATTTTAATAAAATTCAAGCTCAGCAAAATCCTTTATTTTTAATTTCCTCATAGAAGACATAAATTCCCTACAGGGCTGCAGCGTCTTCCCTTAAAAATCCACTGCAAATATTGAATAAGCTTCCATTAAGTTAGACTCTTCCAAGCCCCGACCCCCACATTGTTAGCGAAGATTTGCCATCCCACTGGATCACCATCCACTCCCCACATAAGCCCATCGTCATTCTGTGGAGGTGATTTGGATTTGGGATGGTGATTTTGCCCAGCTCCGAACTTACCAAATTCAATGCCCATTGAACCAGGGCCACACTTGGATCGAATTCCACCCAATCTGAGTCAATGTATGGATCAGGTGCCTCCTGATCTATTACACTTTGGTGGTCCAGTTTGTCAGCCTGCCCAACCCTATTTTCCCCTGAGCAACTCCACCTAAGGCTCCTATTGGTATTTTCCATTGATGGTACCAATCCTGTTCCCCAGTTTGCAGTTACCAATGGGAAGGCCACCTTTCATGGCTGCACGCCAAAGTGACAAGTTGCCCCTTTTGTCATGGCCAAATGACATGATTGCGTGAGTAAATTTTAAGGATAAGGATGAGATGGGCCAGGCCAGAGGAGTCAAGTTGACCACCCTCCCTGACCTTAGATTCGCCGTAGATAGATGTTAGGCTAAGGCTAAGCAGGCCAAGTTAATCTGAGATATATTTTGATGGGGCCATACAACAAAGCGACTGGGTTAAAAATTACCCACAATATTTAGATGGGGGTGGTTATTTACATCATTTTTTTAAATGGGATTAGTTTGTTTACAAAGTTTAGTATTGCAGATAGTGGGGGTTCAGTTATTCCAGTTGTTGCCAAAATCTCAATTTTGTGCTTAAAGGTACAGGACTAGTATGAGTTTGACTTAATTCTAATGGCTAGAGTTGTTTCCAAGCCTGTCATGGATTTGGCTGATCAGAATTAGACTGGGCTCCCAGTTAGGGTGCGCGAGCAACCAGTGGAGAGCCCAGAATACCATAGGCACAGTGGTCCAAGCGACTTACAGGAGTGGAGTTCTATTGGGGATGTGAGATAAAAGTTCATTAATGTACTGAAGGCCACCAAGGCAAACCAGATGGTTGCAATGGGGCAACCGTGAGTAGTGTGGGGGCAACCCCCAAGGGTGGAAGAGGCAGTTAGAATGATGACTCCTCCAGAGTTCATGGACGCAGGTCTTCAGATTTGAACAAGTAAGCTTGTGCACCAGCGAGGGATGACGCAGGGGCTGCCGCACAATCAGAGGTAAGATTGGAGGAGGAATGTGACCTGCAAAGGGGGTTGGGACTGAACTTCCCCTGAACAGGGTGCTTCAGGCCCCACAGGTGGGCTGAACCATCAACGGCTGAGCAAGTTGTGGACCCCAAGGCTGTGAGAGGTGGAGCAGGGCCACTCTGGTGCTGCTCCAACAGGGAGCAGCTTCAGAAATCTCAGCAGTAGAATGGATGGAAAGATTCACATCAAACGGATGCATTATAACAAATGAGACAGCAGGTTCATCATCAGGAGTGATCTGGTTTATTACGTTTATGATCTGCTGTGTGTCACAGCTAGTAACATATTTCCTGGAATTAACCGCCCTTCTAAAGCCAAGTCCAACAAGCCCTTGGGGCAGGGACCAGAACCCCTAAGGGTCACCAATGACCTATCTAAGGTCATTGACAAAAAAAAAAAGGTTTTGGCTTTTTCAGCCAGGGCTGAGGAAAACGGCTTATTTGAGGCAAAAGCCCAGGCGTGAATTGAACTTAACACCCAGAAAATCACAAGATATGAGGTTACGAAATCTGGCCAATTCAAAAAAAACTAATTTTGTTGAAAAAAGACGAATTTGTAGCTCATATCAGATTCAAACAACCACTGGAATCTTTGTGAAGCAACCCCCTATAAATTTAGTCTCAAGATGAGAAAGGCATTGCTTTTCTCAGATATTATGATCACCCTAATAAAGTCTAGGAATTTTTGGGCCAAATTCCTGTCTATTTTTGTTTTCTTGAGCAAAAAATATACTTCTCTGAAGATCTGTGATGGCTGGAGTTCGTTTTCCGCTCTGGTTTGCACCCCCTGATATATGTGAGCCCTCTAACCACTACGTCACCTATTCCGCTGGCTCCACCTCCTCCTATTTTTCTGGCCTTTGCCTTAAATTTTATGCCACCCTTCCCAGCTCCCAGGGCCTCTTGTCCCTGATGGTTGTGGCCAGTTTGGCGTGTTTTTTCTCCAAGGATTTATATGGAAATACAATACTGACCGTTTAGGACTTCTCTTCGTTTTGTTGGGTCACTTGGCCTTGTTGTATCACCTTTGGCCTGTGTCTTTCCCTCCAGAGACCTCCTGCGCTCAAGTTTCCCTGACATTATCTGAGAAAAGCCTGGAATTTTTTGTTAGTTTCTTCTACTGTTGGGTGGCTAGAGTTATCCCAATTCTCTCAGAGTTGCACCCGTTGAAGCGGTTCACTGGGATGGTACTTTTGTATCCCTTCTGGCCTTGGTTGTTACCTTCCTCAAAGGGTGTGCTGAGGGTGTTGCGCGGATCCCCTCACTCAAGGCGCTCATAAAGTGTTCAGTACCTGCCACTCTCAGTCTCACTCTCCACTTTTTAAGTGATTCCAAATTTCAAAATGAGATCTTCAACACGTTGTCCAGCCTTAGGGCCCGCCAGAAGTCTCAAGGCAAGGACTTAGCTGACGTCCTCCTCCTCCAGCTGTTTCTCCGTGAGATTTCAGAGGGAGCTTACCAATGGTTACTCTCCACGGGTGAGAATAATAGATCCCTCCTGGAATCTCTCCCAGCGTTGAAAACCTTTTTCAAGCCCTGAGAGTATCCCCCTGTTACCTTTGAGGACTATAACTCCTTTGTACACTTGTCCAAAGGAGACCTCACTACAGCTCAATACCTGCTCCTGCTTAAAGAGCGAGCATCAAGGGTGGAATATCTTGAACAATTGAAACTGGCCCTTTTCTGCAAGTCCCTAGATAATACAGGTGCTTCCCTTGGCATATGGGATAACCCACCCCCTCCTTATCTGGGACATGCTCCATCCTTGCATCCCTGTTGTCTATCAGCCTCTGTGCCACCAAGCCTAATTGTACCGCTGAACTCCAGATCCTAGAACTAGATGACTCCATCACTGTGGGGCACCAGCATGTTTCCAATCCAGTGGTGACATATCCAACTGAGACACTGGCCGTTATGGACACTTCCAACCTGATCCTAGAAGGCCCTACTTCTGCAATCTCCCAGTACCGCTTGGAACCAGCAGTGAGCTCGCTGGAAGGTGAGACTGAAACCTCTGTCCTAGGTGGGGTTCCCTTCACTATTGGCCCTGCACCGCCGCGCTCCACAGAGTACCCCTCACTTTCGTCCTCAAAAGTAGAGGGAGTTAGTAAGTATAACCCATTTGATTCAGAGCATTAACTTCCTCCAGGGTATGGACCTGTCGTTGCCGTTTTGGAACCTAAGCCTTCTGCCCAACCTGTCATCCCAGTTGGCCCAGTTGAACAACTCTTTCCTATCACTCCAGAGTACCTCTTGTGGCATACTCCATCCAGAAATGAGTAGAGATCCATGAGAGGATGATTGAAGAAGAGATAGCCGTGGCTGACCCCACCAAAAGCTTGACTGTCCTGACTGGTGTAGTCTCATGTGATAAAGACCTTCCTCCCGCTGAACATAGAGCATTAAGCTTCCCCATACCATCTAAGTCCCGTGGACAACTTTATGGCAATGTGAAGTCATAGAGAAAAAGCTTTTTGGGGATACTCCACATTATATGCCGCCCTCTGGTCTTGGAGCCATCCTGTTATCCCTTAGCTCTGAGGGAAATAAACCCTCCTCTTCTTACTTCTTGTTCATGGCTACTTTTTCTTCTTCAGGGAAGAGCTTTCAAGCACTCGCTTTGGTGGACACTGGTGCAACTGAAAACTTCATCCGCCAAGAGTTGGCAGAGGCCCTGGAGCTACCCCTGGGAGTTGGTCAGATTGTGAAGGGTGGTGCATCTCAAACCATTACAAGTTATCATGTGTTAACACCTGTTACTTTCATTGCAGGTGATGGTTACTTTGTTGAGAGCTTCTCCTTGATAAAGAACCTCCTATTCCTGTTATTTTAGGGTTTGGCTGGTGGCGCCGATTTGACATCGCCACTAACCTCCTAGACTCTACCATGCATGCACAATTTCCTGGTGGAGTCACGGTTAACATACCTTGTTTAGATGAGAGCGCCACGGTGCTCCCTAGAAAGTGGGGCCCCTCTCCTAAGGTGGGCCTAGCCTCTATTCAACCTACTGACGCCCTGACCCCAACACTTACTCTGCCAGAATGCATCCGTGGATATGCTGATCTGTTTGATCCCACAAAGGCCCGCCCACTCCCCAAACACACTAAGTTTGACTTTGAGTTTAACTTGAACGTGGATCTCATCAAGATATCCTCTCCAATTTACCCCTTGTCCATGAGGGAGGAGGCTGTCTTGGACGCTTGGGTAGACTACATGCTCTCTAAGGGTCAAATCTTTAAGAATTTCTCACCTGTGTGCTCCCCCCTCCTGTTTGTAGAGAAGTCTGATGGCTCACTTTGTCCCAGCGTTGATTATGGCAACCTGAAAAACGTAACAGTGCATGACCCCCATCCGCTATCTCTGGAGCAACAGATTGCCCACTACGTGGAGAAGGCTAGGGTGTTAAGCAAGCTTGACTACCTCAACGCTTTCAACCAGATCCGCACTAAAGAAGGCCAGGAGTGGTTAACTGCTTTTTGAACTCAGAAAGGTATCTACCAGTTCAGGGTTATGTCGTTTGGTTTGAAGAACGCTCCCGCCTACTTTCAGAGGCTCATTGATGCTGTCTTGGGAGACCTTATGGGTACTTGCGCAATTGCATACATGGACGACATACTGGTCTCTTCCCCAGATGCATAATATCATGCCCGCCACCTTTTTTCTGTCATGGAGAGACTTTCACAGGCAAACCTTACAATTAAGGCTAGCAAGTGTGAGTTCTTCCAACCCAAGGTCGAGTTCTTAGGAAACATTATCTTCCCTCATGGTCACATGATTGCCCCAGATAAGGAAGCAGCTATCCGTGATTGGGTTACCCCCTCATCTCTTATGGAGTTACGCAGCTTCCTTGGGACATGTAACTCTATCTGGAAGTTCACCCCCCAGCTCTCAAAAGTTGCCGCCCCTCTCTACACCGCTTCATGGAAGAAGATTTTTAGTTGAACCAATGAATGCAACGCTGCATTCCACGCCGTCAAGTCCATACTATTGTCTAGCCCGGTGTTGGTACATGCAGACCCCAGCCGCCCCTTTATTGTCGCCACTGATGCTTCCAACTTTGTGGTGGGATTTTCTCTTCTACAAGAGGGGGAGGATGGAGTGGAACGGCCTGTTGCTTACTTTTCTAAGAAAATGACCCTGGCGCAGCTCAACTATGAGATATATGATAAGGAACTTCTTGCAGTTGTTGAGGCAGTACAACACTGGCGCCACCATTTACATGAGTCTAAGTGTCCGTTTACTGTCCGTAATGACCACAAGGCATAGATGTATTACCGCGCCCCCCAGAAGCTATCCCCTCATTAGTCCCCTTGGTTAGAAATCCTGTCAGTGTTTGACTTCAAATACGACTTCATTAAGGGCACCCAGAACATGTTACCTGATGCTCTATCCCGGAACCCTGCTCTAGCACCTGACTCAGCATTAGTTGACGCCCACAATACCCAGGTGTTGATTAAGTCAGAACAGGTGAAGGAGAGCCCACTGTCCAACCCCCCACTCTGCTTATGATGAAACCTTTGGAAGGTGACGCTGACACCCCTTCCCGTGTTAGGTTGTCCCAACCTCTGTCAGCTGACTATGATAAGATTAAGCAGATCTGCCTTAGAAATGGCGAATCCCTGGACAAAGGCTACCAGTTGATGGATGGGGTCATCCTCCATCAGGGCAAGTGGTGGGTACCTCCTGGACCCCTGAGTGAGGAAGTGATCCGTGAAGCTCATGACCCTCCTACTGCTGGACACCATGGCAAGGACAAGACGCTTGAGTTGGTCCACCGCTCCTACAGTTGGAAAGGTATTGCCACTGATGTGGCAAAATTCACAAAGTCCTGCTTGACATGCAATTGGTCAAAGCCAAGCCGCCTGAAAAGTTCTGGATTGCTTGTTCCCCTCCAAGCTGCTGAGGGCCCTTGGACATCAGTGTCTGTCGATTTTATGGTGGAACTTCCCTTGTCCCAGGGCTATGATGAAGTAATGGTTGTGGTGGACCGTTTCACAAAGATGGTTCACTTCATACCCTGCAACACCACCATTACTTCAGTTGAGAAGCCCGCCTCTTTGTAGATCACATTTTTTTGCATACATGGTCTCCCAAAGGAGATCATCAGTGATTGGGGCCCACAATTCATTGCTCTTTTCTGGAAAGCCCTGCTTTCCATCCTCAGCATCCGCCCCTGCCGCTCCACAGCCTTCCACCCCCAGTCAGATGGACAGACGGAGAGTTTAAACCAAGGTTTGGAAAAATTCTTGCGTAGTTATTCCAATGCTGAACAGAACAATTGGTCCTCTTTCTCTCGCTGGCGCAATTTGCTTATAATAACCTTACCCATGCTTCTACAGGCACTTCCCCCTTCTTTGCAAATTATGGTTACAACCCCAGTTTCAATCTAAGTCCTCAGATTGACTCCACCGTCATCGCTGCCAATGAGCGTCCTAAAGAGCTCAGGGACATACATCAGGCAGTGAAGGACCATATCGTTGATGCTGTGAGGATCTACAAAGCATATGCAGATCAAAAGCACCGTGAAGGACCTTAGTATAATCCTGGTGACTTGGTCATGGTCAACGCCAAGAATCTCCACCTGAAGCAACCCTGCCGCAAGTTAGGTCCCAAGCGTGTTGAACCCTTCAAGATCCTCAAGAAAGTTGGCCCATCAGCTTACCAGGTTGACTTACCCCCCTCAATCAAAGTGTTCAGCACCTTACATGAATGCCTCCTGACCCCCTTCAATGGTCCCATGCCACCTCACCCAGATCCCGTGATAGTGGATGGTGAACCCCAATATGAGATTGATGCCGTTCTTGCTTCTCGCCTATCCTGACGCCACCTACAATACTTGGTGTCCTGGAAAGGATATGATGAGACAGAGAACAGCTGGGTATCTTATTGGGACATGACCAATGCTCATGACCTAATTTGGCTTCCACTCTAGATTCCAAGATGCCTCAGGACCTACCACCCAAGCCTCTTTAGCTGCCATGAAGTTACCCACTTCCCGCAAGAACTTTGCCTTGGCCAATGTCCCCTCAGGTGGTGTAGAACCCTGTCCAAGAGCGGAGGGTGATGTCACAGCTAGTGACATATTTCCTAGAATTAACTGCCCTTCTAAAGCCAAGTCCAACAAGCCCTTGGGGCAGATACCAGAACCCCTAAGGGTCACCAATGACCTATCTAAGGTCATTGACAAAAAAGGGTTTTGGCTTTGCCAGCCAGGGCTGAGGAAAACGGCTTATTTGAGGCAAAAGCCCAGGCGTGAATTGAACTTAACACCCAGAAAATCACAAGATATGAGGTTACAAAATCTGGCCAATTCAAAGAAAATTAATTTTGTTGAAAAACGACGAATTTGTAGCTCATATCAGATTCAAACAACCACTGGAATCTTTGTGAAGCAACCCCTATAAATTTAGTCTCAAGATGAGAAAGGCATTGCTTTTCTCAGATATTATGATCACCCTAATAAAGTCTGGAATTTTTTGGGCCAATTTTCTGTATATTTTTGGTTTATTTGCAAAAAATATACTTCTCTGAAGATCTGTGATGGCTGGAGTTCGTTTTCCACTCTGGTTTGCACCCCCTGCTTTATGTGAGCCCTCCAACCACTACGCCACCTATTCTGATGGCTCCGCCTCCTCCTATTTTTCTGCCCTTTGCCTTGGATCTTATGCCACCCTTTTCTCAGCTCCCAGGGCATCTTGTCCCTGATGGTTGTGGCCAGTTTGGTGTGTATTTTGCTCCAAAGATTTATATGGAAACACAATTTTGACCGTTTAGGACGTCCCTTCGTTTTTTTGAGTCACTTGGCCTTGTTTGTATCACCTTTGGCCTGTGTCTTCCCCTCTAACGACCTCCTGCGCTCCAGTTTCCTTGACAAACGCCCTCACCAAATTTCACAGCAAATCTGACATTAGGATTTGCATCTTAGTAGGTACAAGACCGTTGTGTGTTGTTTCCAAAGGTTTTAAAGATGTGTTTGATCCAATACCACCATTTCTCAGTGGCTCAATGACACTGGTGAGTGTGACTGAGGATTCAACCCCCAATACTCTATTACCTGAATGTGCATGCCCATTGGGCCTTGTTGACATGGGTGTAGGGTTTCCAGATATTTCATTGCAAATTTTTTTCAATTCGCCTTATGAATTCAGCAGAATAAATTGTGGGGACCTGTGGGGAATTTTCAGAGGGATGACTGTCATACAACGCTCATCTACCACATGAGCGATATCATCATGCGTGACAAGTGGGACAGCTGCTCTCTTAGGACTTTCCTTGGTGTGGAATGGGAATACTGCCTGATCAATGCAGAGGGGCCACTCCCCTGGACTTACATTACCCTTCCCTTTTGCCAAAAGGGGGCACCACCACCAGGGAATTGCATGAGAGCCCCATTCTGGTGGGCTTTAGGTAAACTGATTGCCATCAAAGCAGCAATCTTTGGGGTGCCGAGGAGCTCTTGGATGGGAGGCATGGAAATCATCAATCAGCTCGGAGCAGTTTGCACAATTGTGGGCTCTGACAACTGTTCTCATAGGCCAAATATCCTTTCCAAGTGACTAGATATTGAACCAATCAACAAGATTTGTGGGAAGCCAAGATGCCCTCCACTTTAGCCTACTCCGCATCCTCAATCACAATAGGCTCTATATTTGCAGGAATTATCCCTTTATTGGGGAGACCTGATATAAATGAAATACTGGGTGTTGCTTCCAGTGAGGTGGCAAATTTAACCGGAAATCACCATTACCCAAATTTTCCTCCACCAAGTGGGGACCCAAGCGTTTGCTTGGAAACTTACGTGAGGGCACCTGCACCCACAAATGTCATGTATCAAGCATGGCATATGAATTGACTTTGATTTCATGAGCTGGGAGCCACCTCTGATCTACATACCATTTATAGTTGCTTATGGCCTTAGTGAGATGCTCCTGAACTAAGAACTGCGTTGTCCAGATATGTTGGGCATGGTATGCAGTGGCTGATACCACTGAGTGAAGGCACGGGCCAACTGAGAATGAGAAGTTGTACCCCAAGGTCACTTCGATGGAGAGAATCCAATGGAGGCATGCGTTCCATTATTATACACAAACTGAGTGAGGGGGAGGTCATTGGCCCAGGTATCCTGAGCAGTAACCATGT